>JAGDQP010020829.1:22317-32645 GCA_022664845.1 Lepisma saccharinum | reverse complement strand
GTCAGGCGTCGTGGAACAGGAGTGTGCAGTGGCTGCAGCAGACGGAGGTAGTGTAAAATGGGAGACCTCTCAGAGTTTCAAAGAGGGCAAATTGTTGGTGCGCGGTTATGTGGAGTGAGTGTGACGGCAGTGGCTAGTGTGTTAGGTGTGTCGCCAGGGACAGTGTCGAAGGTGATGACGGCCTACACAACACACGGGAAAACCACATCGGGGAAGCGGAACAGTGGGCGGAAGAAAAGCATCAGTGACAGGGCACGCCGGGTATTAAAGCGCATTGTCACGCGGAACCGTCGTGCCACTGCGGCGCAAGTGACGGAGGAACTCAATCAGCACCTCCCCCAACCTGTTTCGACAATCACAGTCCGCCGCGAATTACATGACATGAACTTACGGGGTCGGGTTGCACGGGCCAAACCTCTCATCAGGGACCAGAACGCTTTAGCACGCCGCAAATGGTGCCGCGACCATGCAACTTGGACCGTTGACGACTGGAAACGTGTGGTATGGTCGGATGAGTCACCATTCACCCTATTCCAAACCACGGGCCGTGTTTATGTGTGGAGAACGCCCAAAGAAGCGTATGATCTGCAGTGTCTCCGCCCAACTGTGAAACATGGCGGCGGCACGGTGATGCTGTGGGCCGCAATATCATGGTTTTCATTGGGTCCTGTGGTCACACTTCGCGGACGCATCACTGCCAACGATTATGTCGCAATTTTAGGAGACCACTTGCATCCTATGGTCCGGATGTTGTTCCCGGACAATGACGCCATATTCCAGGATGATAATGCACCCATTCACACAGCTGGAGTTGTTGCAGCGTGGTTTGAGGAACATCGGGATGAAGTTCAACACCTCCCCTGGCCCGCCCAATCCCCAGATCTCAACATAATTGAACATCTGTGGTCCATCTTGGAAACACGACTCCGGCGACGATTTCCACCTCCATCCTCTCTCACAGAACTGGCCGATGCCCTGCACGAGGAATGGTGTAATATTCCACTTGCTACCATTCACGACCTCTATGCCTCCATCCCACGTCGCATCAAGGCTGTTCTGAAGGCGAAAGGTGGCCCGACACCATATTAATCTGGTAAGTTGCACTTTCGTTCAGGTGTTTCCATTATTCTGATAAGCATCTGTATATATATATATATATAGTACACTATTTGAACATTAGATTGTGTAAATATGGCTGAACTAACAGACAATTAATATTTTGCCATAAAAACGGCCATGGGATCGGTATAGAGTTTTGTTGCATTATAGTATTGGTTAGGCCCGAATTACGCAATAAGTATTCATAAAGCTGCTCAACTGACATATTTTCATCTTTAACTTGTCTCACTATATTATAATATATCATTTCAATATAGATGTCCAACAAATCCATCGTACAATGAAGATATATGTTTGACCACTCCCATGATTATTTCTTTGGCCAAAGAGTTCTTTGAGGTTAAAATGTTGTTGATCGTACGATGTGAACGTAAGGCAAGTTCTTGCAGCGGTAGATTTTTTAGATGTAATCCGCCGTGTTTAAAAGATAAATATAAATTTGAGCGCCCTGTGAGTAATGGCATATGTTGCCACAAAAAATATTCGATGTATTTGTTTATTTGTGCCTGTGCATGTTTGGATATGGAGAACAATTGCAAATAATAGGTCCATTTACTCAAGATATATGTTTTGATGGAACGAACTCGTGAGATTAGTAGGTCAAAACAATTTTGATATTTTGTAAGATCGTTCACCATTAGAGCTATAAATTTTTGTTCGTTTTGTTTCATAGTGTCCAGTAATGGACCTGTAAAATTCTATGCCCAGGACTTTCATTTGAGCAAGTGTTACCGAGGTTTAGAAACAAGTGACTGTTTATGTGAAGCGATGATTTTTATATTTGTTTTGTTTACTTTTAAGACAGAGATTTTGTCGTAACTCTGAATCACTCCATATTATGAGAGTTTCTTCAGGCGATGATATAATGCAATTTATATCTTCCAAATATGCTATGGTTTTGAATTGATAATTATTACAAGCAATTCCTTTCATGCGTTCGTTAATATTTATTATTATTGGTGTCATTATTAGTGAGAACAATAAACTGGAAACCAGATTACCCTGCTCCATCCGATTACTTGTTTATTGAAAGTTTTCGTGAGACTTGGAGACAGAATATTAATTGAGTGAATTTGTCGGGGAAATTATACTTCTGCAATAGCTCGCTAGAAAGAGATTATTTTTTGCGTCATGTCAATTGATAAGATGGCTCACATGGCTGGATTCGCGCTTGCTCTGTGTATGGATTCGCGCATGTTAGTCAACTGAAAGACTTCATCCGGAATGCCTGCGATGCCACCTTGAGTGGGTTGTAATAACAGCGGTAGTATCGGGGTGTTTCTGTTAGCTATTATTTTTGTAAGATTTTGTTGTCTGTGTTTAATAATAATATGAGGCGGTACTTTTGTTGACCTCCACTGAAATTAGGTTTGCCGATAACGATGCCTCTGATTCCGCAAAAGTTGTCAGGAATAGTAAGATTTTCCCAAATAACATTGTAAACGACTTTAAGTATAGAAGTGATCAATTCCTGAAATGCAACGTCAAATTTTGGACGCAGGTCGTCGGGGCCGGCGACCGCCTTGATACGTAATTGTTGGATAGCGTATTTTACATCCGCTGCTGATATTGGTTTTGTTAACTGACATGTGAACTGTGATTCCAATGTTGGCAAGTTTAGAGGTTTTTAATGTTTTGAAAGGCACTATATTCACTTTGAGAATTGAACACCTCATTATATTTGTTTATTATTTACAAGTATCCAAATACAGCTTAGGCCATTTTACATTGGACAAAATAACAATACGCAAAAACAAAATAACAATAAACAACAAAGAAAGGAAATAACAATAAACTAGATATAAGAAGCAATACATAGCTAAATAAAACTCAAACTATACATTCAGTCATTCAGTAACCATCCTCAAATACGCATTGGAACTGGTAGTGATGTCCAGTTCACCAGCCAGTTCATTGAATTTGAAGGGTAATCTATAAAATAAAGATCTCTTTATTAGTGATATCCTTGGGTGTCGAAGGGCAAAATAGTGTTTGGATCTTGTACTCCGCGTAGGTACTCTGAAATATCAGTGTGATAATAGTTTGTCACGTCTGATTTGTCCATTTACGATTTTATAGAGAAACTTGAAATTGGACACCTTACGACGATATTCTGGAGATTCAATATTCAATGCTTCAAGTAGTGATATTTTGTTCAAGTTGCGAACAGTGGGAATTCTAAATCTAACAATTGCTAGGAAAAAGTTAAAACTCTCTCCAACTTAGGGATAGCTGTAGATCATACGGGTGAACAGTACTCCAGTGAAGGGGAAACATAAGTTTTGTAATATAGAGATTTTCTGATCTCGACGTTTCTATAAAGTAATTCAAGGAGACGCATAACTTTTTTGTTTGTGGCAACAATAGATTCTTCGAAGCTTAGTTTCGAATATATGATAACTCAAAGGTCATCTCAAGAGGTCATCTCAAAGGTCAACTCAAGATAACCATGAGTATTGTTTGCTTAGTAATGTTTTATAAATAGCCTGATATATATCTGGGTCCTTATGTAAAGGCATTTTTCTATCAAAATATTAATTTACATTTTCCCCGCATTTTTCTTTGTTATAATATGTAAATTCCGTGGGTATTCCTCAATTCATACGTATGGTAATTTACTTCTGATGATTTGTCCATAGCTCAGTTTTTATGAATCTGACACAATAGCACTTTGATACGGTTGATTTGGTCATTCACCTGTCTACCTTGTTGTGCTAAGTTAACAATTTATAATAATATTCAATTTGAATATAATAATCAAGTCTTCTTTCTTTCAAATAGGTTTTTGACAAGCTAATTACTCTTTTTCTACTCTATTTCATCATTGCGTTTGATTAACAATCTGATAGTGAGTGGATTTAGCTCCATATACTATGTTCTTAATCGAGTGTACACATTCTCGATTGTCTAATAGCCGATTATTGAATTGCCATCTTTTCTCGTTGCGCAGGTGCGTAACCAGATTATATATGAATACCGCTATCACTATGATCTGATATTGGCATTGGAGTAATGGAAGCTCACATTAATTTTGTTGCATGTGAGGGAAAAAGTAAATATAATCAATTCTTGAGCTTCCTGTCGCGTATATATAAGTTGGTTGGTTCATATTACGATTGCACACTTTGTAAGCATCTTGTAATTTGAATATCTTTAATATATTGATTAGTTCTGCACTTATATTTTGCTGATTATGAGTATCCTGAACTGAAACTGTAGTGTTGGAGTCTGATCCCCAAATTATGGGATAATTATGCAGTGGTTGCAGTTCACTTGCTATATCGGCCGTTCCCGTTGTTCTTTTAATTGTGGTCAGATGGTAAGTGCGTACATATTACTGTTATACTCTGTACTATTCCGGAGATCATTCGGCCTGATTAAATTCGAGGTCTTCTCTTATGACTATTGTGACCGGCTTTTTAAATAAGTGGGTGGAAAAATATTACTTGTTTAGTTTAAAGTTAGTTTCTGACAGTTCCTGAAAGCATGCAACCTGTACCGCATTTTGTATTGGGGTAACATACTGAGCATTGTTGGATGTTGGGTTTCAGCCAAATTAAATTGGACTATTGACTGAGATATAAACATGCAAAGCGTGGCCGATATTATGCTTAATAACTTCATTTTGTATGAAGCACTGAACAGACTTAACTCGACAAAGGTTATTGTGGCTTACCTTGCCGATTGATAAAACAAGAGACGAAAAATTATGTTACTTGAACACCCTTCTATGTTGTGTTGCTCTAACTCTTTTAAACTTTTGAGTATCAGAACGAGTAATTCTTTTTTCGGAGTGTTCCCCTGCCGACGCCGCTGAAGAAATTCTGCTATGTTTTTGTTCTTGTTGTTTCTCTTTTGTCCTTTTAAATGTTTTTAGACCCTGCACTGATGGATTTTTTTCCCCGTTCTTGCTCGCCGGTACAACTGGAGGAATCTGACGAATTTATTGGTGATGATTACCTTAACCTGGTAGCACTTTCATGTAGTGGGTCGTAATAGACACCACTGCATGTGATTGGCCTTGGGGAATCTTGAAATTTTCCGTGGCGTTAAGAAAGGATTCCACTGAATTAACCGAGGCAATGGAGTACTGATAGAGGAACTCTGTTGTTGTTGTTCTTAATTTTTTTGCTGGATGCAAGGTCGAGAGACTGAACTTCAGTCGACGAAGTTTCACTGTTTCCAACTATAGATATTTTTTCACTATTGGGGGAAAATTTTTGTCGCGCCTGAATTACGTTTTGAAATATTTGAAAGGATAATTCATATACTTGTGTTTTTGGAGGTTGAAATTGGTATGGCGACTTTGTGTGGTTGGTGGGATTTGGTTCTGAGGGCACGTTATCGTTACACTCGTGCCCTGGAAATGCCGATTCATATACTTTTCACAAATGTCCGACATAAAGTTCGTGAATATTTGGACTTTTTGCCCAAACACGATTAAAAAATGTCAAGTTCTTGGTCATCTTACTGTATGTTATCACTCTTTTCTCATTGTAGGGCTTATATTTGATTATTCTAGTAGAAAAGTTTCGAGACTGTTTCGACTGTTCTATATGCTTGGAAGATGTATTTTACCTATGAGTCGGAAATTTCTAACGGAAGAATAAAGGCAACCACTTGCAACTGTCCGCTGTGGTCAAGATATACTGGCAATTCGTGTTCAATATCTTGTTCTTGTAATTTTAATTTATCTGCATACTGTTTAATTGCCGTTTCTGCGATTCCCAATATCCTTACTCGAATGAATTATAATTTTCTGTAAAACTCAAGTTCAATGGATTGACATCCTCTTTTAGTAGTTGTAATTGCTGTGAAATGTTTTCGTGAAATTGAACTGTGTTAATACTTTGCGTCAAACCTTTGATGTTGATAGCAATTGTATTTTTACGAATTATATTGACTCCATGTTCACTTGCACGAAAACTGCTGGAGCGAGCGAAAATACCGTCTAGCTAGCCTCCTCGCTGTCTAAACGCCGAGTGCCATTGAGCCACCGCGGCCCCAGAATTCAACTGTTATTTTCAACTATGGTATAGATTTCGTTTCATGGAATTCTTTCTAATTTAATGGAATAAAAATTGTAATTAAAAGCTAATTGAATGCCATTAACTATTATTTGTTGTTGCCTTTTGCATGTTGAAAAACACGTCGAATTTCAATCTATATTCCAACGGAAAGTTGATTTCGTAGATAGGACGTTAATATGACGTGTTTTTAATTATTATATTAAACTTTTCCCTAGATTATCTTTCCAAGTTTATTGCAAAAAAATGTGCATATAAACGAATAGAATAAAATTAACTACGTTTCTCATGTTATCATTCGCATGTTGAAACCAGATTGAATTTTAAACTATATTTCAACTAACATTTAATTTCGTTAATAGGGCGTTAATGTGAAGTGTTTTCAATTATGACATAGATTTCGCTTTATATGCGTTTTTCTAAGGCGACATATTACACTTCTTGAGAAATACACATTTAGTAGTGTTACGATCATCAATGTGTTAAATAAGAAAAGGTGCACAAACGAAGAGAGAAGGAAAATATTCTTTATTCATATTCTTACATGATGGTAAAACCATGAGTCTGGATTTGTGGCGTTTTCAAAACTCCTTTTCATATAGTTCCGTAAAACAGTAGTGTTGGCTCCGTGGTCTAAGGGTAATGTGTCGAGCTATCAACGACGAGTATTGAACGTTCGAGCTTCGAACCTGTAGCAGATACTTGGATTATTTACTGTTGGAAAGTTAATACTGTATATCATGATGAAAGCAACGGACAAAATGCAGCTAAATGTGTACACCAATAGACAGCAAACATGCTCTGTTTTGACCAACTGAACCCGTTTCTTCATCGTCCGCTTCTTGATTTCAACATGTTTCTTCTCAACCATTTATTCAACGTCGAATAAACCGTTGAACAGGTGGACATTTCGGTACATTTACAACGTTAAAATAACGTTTCGGTACTAACGTTTAATCTACATAATTTCAACGTATGTGTGCAACTGGGGTAGGTACTGGGAGAGGTCATAGAGATTGTTAGGGTCGCCGAAGTTGTCAGTGTTGCCAATCAATTTCAAAAAATTAATAGTTTAAATTATTTCCATACCGTTGGACGTATGCCTACCAAATTTGACATTTACGTATTAGGATAGGTCATAAAGCTACTCTGTATGCTGCAAGTGCCGCCAGTGTTACCAGCTAATATTAAAAACGTGCCCACTTGTTAGTTTTGCTAATATATGTTATTCACCTCGCACGAACGGGTAGGTACATCAGCTAGTTTATAATATTTCTAAAGAATTTCGTACATATTGTTGTGTTCCTGCAGAAACGATTCGAAACGATCAATATATGCGATCAACACATAAAATGATTTCATGCTTATGCACATTCCATTTCAGTTCGATTATTCTTTCTCTTTGTTTGATCATACGCGTACTTTATTTTAATATCATACTTCCCTGGTTCACATTTCAGATTATGGGGCTGTCAGCGAATGGTATAAAAAAATCAGACCTCCTTCAAGTAATTAAGCTATTCTATTGAAATCAATGTCATTAACTTTATCATTTTATTTGGTTTAATCCAACCACAATTTTTCACAATAGACTTAGAAATTTATAAAATTTAATTGTAATTGTAGTGCTGATAACTATTTTATCTTACGAAGAATCTCAAAGGTTTCTATTATGCTATTGGGGAATATGCTACTTTGCAGTGTATGGAATCTACATTGAAATTGGTTGAATGATTAAAAAGTATATCATAAAAGTATTTTGATAAAGTTTTACAAACTCTTTTTGCCAGCTGTACATTGAATCTTTGAAGTCAATAATTACCAAGCACAATTATTTGCCTTTTAGAATGGAAAAAGAGAGAGGAAGGAAGAAAGGAGAAGTGATTAAGCGGAAGTTATTCACAAGTTTTAAATGTAGTTGATCCATATAAAGAATACAATTATAATTTACATGTGAAAATATGCCAACTTTAGTTACGTACAATGTTAAAATTTCTTTAAAAAAATAATCTTTTGATATTTAGTATGCTGTCCAAAAGAATACAATTTAAAGTAACATGTTAGTAGACCATAAACAGGATGCTGTTGAATATCGAACATGCCTTTTGGTATCTATGTTATGTGCCATTTTTATATCAATTGTGCATAAGTTTGAAATCTTTTGTGTCAAAAATGAAAACAAGAATTACTTTTCTTCTGTGTGACAGTTATATAATGGACAGCGTGGAAATAACTTACGCTGAATAATTGGAAACAAGATAAGTAGCACATTCGGTGCTTCATAACGTTTGTCAGTAAAATGACGCAGCATTGTTCATTCATAAGCAACAGAGCGCCTGCGACGGACTACGAAACAAACAAGTACTAAAATACAATTCAGCTAAAACCCATTGCGGGTTTTATATATTAAAGATATTCAAATTACAAGATGCTTACAAAGTGTGCAATCATAATATGAACCAACCAACTTATATATACGCGGCAGGAAGCTCAAGAATTGATCATGTTTTCATGGGTTTTCAGTGTCAGCCCCTATGATTTACACATTATTAACCTGCAATGGTGCTCAGATAAATTTCGTTCTACAATTTTGTTGTTTACCAAGAAACAAGTATTATTCTTACAGCGTCAGTATATAAAAATGTCACTTCTTTTCTGGTTTAGAAATTTTGTAGGTAAGGAAGTAACTATTATTGCTTCAACGATAAAAGAATATGGAGAAAGACTCTTTGACCAATGCAGGGAAAATAGCTACGATAAAGCAACAATTTGGGAACAAGGGAAAGTGTGGAGTTTCTCACTCACACAAGCACACAAAAATATGAATTTTTAAAATTTTATTTTTTATGATAATGGAACGGAATCTACGATCATCAAACATGTGAAATAGAAACGGAAGCCAATAGGTAACTCCAAACAGAGAATTGGATTATGGTAATATATGTGTTAGTCTTCTTCTAATAAAACCAATTTAATATCCTCTCTCTCTCTCTCTCTCTCTCTCACACACACACACACACACACACACACACACACACACGCGCGCGCGCGCGCGCGCATCTGTTACATTGTATGCTATGTTGTGATGACCTTGTGTTTCCAGTCAAACATTTCTTGTCGATACCACTAAAATCAAAAGAGAAAGGAACATTAAATTTAGTTTTGCTTGACATTAACACTTCTAAAACTTCATAAGTAACTTTGATTTGTAAGTCTTTATTTGTTGTTAAACCACTCCTAATAATATACTATTACCTAGTGGCCGTGTTCACCCCTTCTCAAATAATCATAAACTTAAATCTTGAGAACTTAGATTTCCTAAAATCACATTAATCGGTCTTTGGCCCTGTGTGTGCTCCATTGGGTCCGCTACGTTTCGGTGCCGCCGTTTGGGCGCCACCATTTTGGCGCAGGCTACGTTTCGGCGCTACCATTTCGGCGCCAGTTCAGTTCGGCGCCAAAGTGAGAAAAACGGAAATTATTAATTTCCTTGTGACATGGTGGTGTACCTTTTACTTTTACGGTCGCCTGACGACATTTGATGATCAATGAAGTACTTAAAACATTATTTCTTGTACTCTGCTTCTAACTGCTTCTGACAAAGTTTTGAAGCATTATTTAAGTTTTGCACGGTTTGAGCTAAAGATGCCTAAGGGCCACAAGAGGACAGGGTGTTTCTCTCGTGTACAAGAGTGCTAATGAGATGGAGGTTGCATTCGTAATATAAATAGAGAAATTAATTAAAATGGTAGTTCGTTCATGTTCAAAATATACATTTAGACAAAAAAGAATATTGGGACTGATTTGACAAAGTTTTGGAGCATTATTCAAGTATCCTCAGTCTGAGCCAAAGATGCCTATGGGCCACAATAGGACAAGATGTTTCTCTCGTGTACAAGGGTGCTAATGAGATGGAGGTGCCATTCGTAATATAAATAGAGAAATTAGTTAAAAGGGTAGTTTAACCTCGACCTGAGATTAGACTTGAACCTCGACTTCGCCATCGGACTTGAACCTCGACCTCGAACCTTGTAGTTTAACATGACGTTCTTATCTGTTTATATATATATATATATATATATATATATATATATATATATATATATATATAAATTGTTCCAAACGTATGCAGAATGCATTGTAATTAAATATAAAACTTATTTTCTTTGAATATAAAATAAT
>JAGDQP010020829.1:0-22217 GCA_022664845.1 Lepisma saccharinum | reverse complement strand
GAAATTACGAGTAGCGCCCCTGTATCCTGTTTCTCTGCTCCTCCCTAGTTACGTCCCTGCTATTGCTCAGCCTGTTTATGTTGTAAATAAATAAATAAATTCATTTTCCGCCGAAAAAAAACACTTTATAATTAAAATCATTGAAAAAAATGTTATGTTTTTCAAGTGCGTACTAAAGTATAAACGTCTCATTGCACCTCTTCCATGAAAACAGCCCCTGGATCTGTTCTTCTGTCGCATCTTACGGACCAAGTTTTTAATACTTTCCTAATACAATAGTTTCCCTGGTGTAATTCTTTGGAAAAGCTCTGGCGCCGAAAAGTTACTCCGCCAAACCGGCGGCGCCGAACTGATCGAGTCCCTGCTCCATTTTCACCCTGAAGCATACCGCGGAAAGTTCCGTGAAGTTTAAGTCAGATATTAGTTGCCATGAATTTCGAACCTGAGTTGAAAAAGGGTCACTTTTGGTCAATTTTGGTGACTCAGTATGACCCGAACATAGGTAACCCGGTCGAAACGTGATCCGATTGACCCGATCTGAGAAATATAATTAACTGAGAATTTCGGCTTAGCATTTTTCGTGCTCAGGGATAAAATCTCCGATCACTGTCACCCCTGAAACAAACACTGTTCAAACTAAAAAAAAAAAAAAAAAAAATGATTTGTACTCTGGGTTACCGGAGCTAAATCGCACCGGGTCAGGATGTACCCGAAACCTAAACTCAGTGACCCGGTGTAAAATTTGACCCGATTGACGCGATGTCTATTTCAGCTCAGCTGCATGACCTGATTACGAGCCCTTGTTTCGTTGACTCCTTTGATCCGCCATTCATTCTAATACTGAGGTTGGCTAGCATAAACATTGTGTATTTTGTGACACCAGAACATTGGCATAAGTTGATTTTTTTTCTAGGGAGGGGGGCAGGTCCATTCAGTGAGAAAGCTGAAAATACGAGATGTGAGGTCTTCATTCGCCAGTAATTTAATATTTTGTGCTTCTTTTACCATTTTCTAAGACAGCCAAAACAGATATTGTCATGATTAGATGGTATTTATCTTATGTTTTATCAGCTATCCTTCGCCGACAGTTTCTTGCTTTGCCTGCCGTAACTTTGGATTCGCAGCTACGAGTATTTATGGGAAAACATTCTTGAATTATCTGTAGAAGCGTGATGTGCATCTCTTCTTGACACATTTCTGAGAAGATTAATGCGGAACTGAGATATACAGCTTACAAGTATACCCAGATCTAATTTCTGATGTCCTCCCTTTCCATCCGGTCCTTTCGTCTGGATTTCACTTAAGAGGGAGCGGTACTTGGCTACGCAACCTGCAAAATAAGTATCCAATTTAACATGGATTTAACATATTTCTATGAAAATCGGGGCGTCATCACTTCCTTTAAAAACGACCCAATAGCCCCTTCAATATAACACAGTATGGTAAAGGCAAATAAGTGAAGGGTCCATGAAGTATTTTTTCTTATTAATAAAGTTCGTTTTAGTAACCCACGTAACAATTTTCTTATGGAAATATCGATAATAATAACCCTTATTCCTAAAGAGAAAATAGATAGTAAGGTCTTCACTTAAGTACCTTCACAATGCCACGATATAAATTGAAGGGGCTATTGAGTCAATTTGTCGAAGGCACCATATGAAACTATGATATTTCTAGTAATGAGTGAAAATCCATGTTAAATTGAACGCTTATTTTTCAGGCTGCCACAGCCAATTACCGCTCCCTCTTAATCCAACCGCCAGCGTTAATGCCGATGTATCACTCTGGGTAGGATGAATAAGAAGAAGCAAAAGCTTTTGCCTTAAAAATTTGAAGTAAATATAACATACTTTGAAGTGAATTAATAAAACGTGAGGCAAACGTTCGCAATCAATTGGACGTGAAGTATTTGCTTCCGTTTGAAGTCTCCACTCGCACAGCGATATGAATAAACTGAAGTGAAGGCTTCCGAAAAGAAGCAAATGCTTGAAAAATGTGAAGTAAGGTCTTTAGTAGCCAAAAAGAAGTGAAAAATGGCTTAAATAGTACAGTTAAGTTGGATTTACCCCCACAAAATAACCAAGCACATGCTAATAGCAAAATGTTAATAACAAATGCTATAAACATTTTTCAGCGGAATTTAGAAATATGTTAACAACGTTGTTGAAAACACGTTGGTAACATGTTATGAGCAATTTTAAAATAAAAAGAAACAGAATGCTATTGTAAAAACGAACCTGAGTCACTTTTTAATGGTTTTGAGTTATTGCTTGTTTCAGGCTCTCTGGGGGTAGACGCATGTCTTGCATCACAAATCGTCCTGATCCAACTACCAGAATAGTAGCATGATCCCAAAAAATATACTTCATATCCTTACTGTGTTAGAGAAGATCGTTTTTCTGTAAACTTCATAAATGTAACTCGAGTCCCTGTTTACAATAACATATCAGACATACCTTGTGAAAATACAAATTTCTTGTATATATAAGACAAAATAGAACCGAATTTATACAAAGCTTTTGATTCGATTACTTATGGCCTGAATATTTAGATTCTTCCTATTTTTAGCCTAACCCTCACAATATAATATTTATCACAACAGCAAAAAATTGATTCGTACATACGAGAGTAATTCCAAAAGTTTCCGGCCTGACATTAAAATATCATGCTAATTTAAATGAGCTGTTCGTAACATGTACTACCATCTATGGACAGTATATTGTACCAGTTTCAACTCTCTATCTGCATCCGTTCGTTGGGGCCCGTCGTTTGAATGGGACATTGAGCGCCCATTTGCTTAAATGTGAGCGGAAACGCGGTATTCTTCTAATGCGCGATAATGCAGTCCTTACGGCTGTTGTTGACAAAAAGTGCAGTAACTTCAAGGAGGATTTCTAATCCGCATTACAGCCCAGATATAGCGCCTAACGACTTTTACCTGTTCTCTAAACTGAAGAAAAGCCTTCGAGGAAGAAAGTTTTTGGACGACAATCACGTGAAAGAAACAGTTTTGAGCCATTATAGACAAAACTTTAGACTATATTTTCACGGGTATACAAATGCTAATCTAAAAATGTGAAAATTGCGTTGAAGTAAAGGGTGACTATATTGAAGACTGGCGTTTTCTCTTTACTACCTCTAAAAGTTAGTCAAGCCGGAAACTTTTGGAATTACCTGGTAGGTTGGCTCATATAGCAATCATTGTCCTCTCTTTAAAGCAACGACTAAGAATTTGAATTTATTTATGTCCTTCATTCATCCAAGGCATGGCCAAGGCAGGGGAAAGGGTTAGTGCACATTTTACTAACATGTTTGAAGATTATCTTCAAAATTTGGTAGTAACACACGTTAAAACAATGTTACCTTCGGTGAAAATTCACCTTTACGGCGCGTAAAGCAATATGAAGAAGGCCTAACAGTGAAACAAAGAGATTATAGGTATTTATAAAGGTTGTCTGAAGAATGTAAGAAAAGATAAGATAAGATTTACTGGGTTCTTTTCACCATACATATTACAAAATTTGTAATATATTCCCATTAAAACCGTCTACGCAGTGCTCTACAAATTTCGGTAACTGGTTACTAGATGTATCCTGAGCTGAACAAGCTTCACTATCTAACCGCTAGATGTCTCTTATATTACTTCTTCGACTTTCTACAGCGCGGTTGTTGAGATTGGGTCACGTGATCCTCGCACTGGTCGAGATTCGAGAAACTCCAGAGTTGGAGACACCACAACAAAGGGGGCTGGCGATGAATGGCTCCAAGTTCTTGAAAACATAGCAGTCCGCATGAGGTCTTTAGCCTCGCAAATTATTTTTTTCTTCTCAGGTAGAAAGGGAACAGTCCATCAGTTCAACTACAAACACAAAAAGACCGCAGTGGTGGTACTGATCTGTCTTAAGCAGGCATGTACTGTATCTAGAAAATGGTTTCGGGAGGCTACAGGAGTCCAGGCGTGTCCGAGTATGAAAATGTATTTTAAACATTTACAATTATGCATAAAGGTATAATAATTCTGTATAGAACTCGTAAACAGTATGATCCATTTTCTATTGTTTTATCATGAACATTCCGCGATCAACATATTTATGACAGATAACTTTATTTAAAACTGTTTGGTGGATGTTTGGTAACAAAGAAAATCACAACTATGCCGAATTATTTCTTTCACATTTTAAGACTGTTCCAACTTTTAATATGTAACACCGTCTTCCTAATAGTTTCCTTTAAATATTGTCCTTAACGTTATTCATTCAGATGTGGACTATTACTCTCTTTGTGAGCATTATTGTATTTAGCTTGAGAGCATTTTAATTTTGGGCATCGTCAACTTGTGACCAATCTCTAAAAAGTCGAGAGTTTATCTCCTTTACAAAGTAATTATTTGTTTTTTCAGTTCATCACTTACTCTAGAAAAGGCTTTCTCGGAAAGTGAAAACCAGTACACCAGGATCGAACCCACGACCTACCAAATTCTACGCCAACACTATACCACTGAGTTACGGTGGCTTGGTGCGATAATCTTTTTAGTCGGGTCCTTAACTATGATATATTTTGAAGTGATTAGAAATAGATTTTTTCGATGTAATAATAATACACAGCCATATTCAATCCACTACTGGATGAGGTCTCTCCCGGAGGGAGGAAGTGGTCTACTGCTCCCACGCTAACCAGACGTGTTGGGAGAGGAGAGCCGAAGCTCTCAACTGTGATCGCTACCTTTTTATTCAGGTAGCTCGCAAATTGGCCTCACGACGCTGGGTGGACGCCGCACAGGCAACATCATCTGGAGTACTGAAACGGTCACCCGTCCAAGCACTGACCAGACCCAGAGCTGTTTGACTTCGGTGATCTTACGGGAACCAGTAGACCAGCTCGGCTAGGGCATTGCCGTTTCCCATGTATTGACTACTAAATATGACAAATTAAAAGCGAATATGTAAAGAAAATTTTAAGCAGACGATTTACCAAAAAGATATGAAAGTGAAATATATCGTTGTAGATGGACTTTTATTTTCTGTTTAAAAAAAAAAGTTCTGATTCATTTATGTTCAGAATATCTAGTGATATTTAGCACACTAATCATGATCGGGCTATTATAATTGCTTGATTCACTAAATGTTTATTCAAGTCCTCCTAAGTTGATTACGGTAATTTTGCTTAGTTCCTTTCCTGGACATTGTAAAAAATATATTTTAATGAGAAGGTAAAAAGTGTGTGATATATGTAAATTCAATGCACATTAGTGGATATCAATATACGTTTAAACTACACAGTAGTGATCGAACTAAACTACACAGTAGTAGGTACAGGTACTAGGTACAAGTTGGTCAATGTACATAGGTAAAGGTACTGATAAATGTACCTACGGTACTTCACCCAGTTACTACTAAACAGTGCTGGAAATATGAAGAACTAAGGGGATACTGATTGACTAGAATATTACTCCTATATCTTTACTTGTAATAACAATAATTATTATTATTAGTATTATTATTGAGCAGGATAGGTTTATCCAAAGTGTGCTGTGTTACCTAATCCTTGTTAAAAATACGGACATGTTCATGCACCATAGTGTATATTAATAATAGATAAGGAATGAAAACAATGGTTGAAGTTAGAAAAAGCAGAAGTTTAAATACTAAAATGATAAATCATTAATAGAAATGTCTTTCTTCCGCACAAGTAAATCTTTCACCACGCTTTTAATTTACATATATTTTAGCTTTTTTTCGGAAGAACATTCCGTGCTGAACATGAGCGGCGTCCATGTTTCTTGATGGAGAGTGGTAACGTAATGCACAGACAAATTTCGAGGAATCAAAGTACATAAAATAATAAGGAGAAAAGCTTGGTTATGTGGGTGGAAATTCCGCTGACTTTCGGAGGTATATGCAAATGTAGAGGTTTAAATATCTAATACAACTAACGATAGAATTGATGCGGCATGCTATCCTCAAAGACTTCAAAATTGTTCTATATCTAACTTTGCATATTTCAAAATTTTTCATTGGGTGCACAAGAGATTTCTCAAAGGAAATAGGTGATTTCAAGATATTCTTTGAAGAAAAGTCGCAAACTAATTATTGTTACCTGCTGGGTAACATTTCGACTCACCTTTACTCCAGAAAATTTCTGAGAACCTCTACTTCTTTAGGAAATCCCTTGCGCACTCAGTGTTCGAATATGCACTTTTATAGATGAGGTTTGAAGTCTTTAAAGATAACGTGCCGCATCAGCTCTACAATTAAATATATTTGAAATGTGAACGTATAAAGTACATCTCTCACTCTTTCGGCAGCCTGAAGTTCAGAAACACGGCGGAATTTCCACCCCGATGATCCGAACTTTTACATTCTTTTCTGTACTTCACAATGGTTCGTGATGTCCTCAAATCCTGCAACTTTAAGTTAGCTCATTTCTTGACATCATATATTGATGAAACTATGCACAGCGACGTAAGTCGGGTGATGAAACAAGATTATATTGTTACTTTCAGATATTTCTATATATTTATATACTTTAAAAAGCATATTTAATATTCTTAACATTACCCATAAACACTAACCTGCAACACAGTGGCATTCGGTTGGTTGCAGAACATTTTAGGATTTGGGTAAAAAATTAATTAGTTTTTTAAAGACATACTTTTCTTGAACAATTCGTACTAAAAAGTAAAAATTAATTTTGTTCAAGCATGACTAAAAGAAATGCACGGGCCAAGCTCTCACTTCATAAATTCTTCAATTAGCGCACCCCATGCATACAGAAAATTATTTTTTACTTTTTAGTACGAATTGTTTAAGAAAAAGTATGTCTTGAAAAATACTTTTTTTATTTTATTTTTTATATACTGTTATCTTTTAAAGTTTGTCGGTGCATTATATTATCACCCTGCATAAAGTTTAGGTGTGTCATAACTTTTATTTCTTTCTACGTTCTATCAGCTTACTGAGAAGAATTTGGTTTCTTTCATTATCTTTAATGTTTTTACATAAGATAGAGATAATAGAGCATATTATTTTTAGTATTGCGGACGAGACAAAATTTAAGATGTTTCGTCTTCAAAATATCTTGTGCAGAAAGTGTCTCGTGTCGAAAAGATGTATACTTTGCATTACAAGAGCTCTGTTTCGTCTCGTTTTCTATAGCCATTTCTCTGTCTCGTCTCGTCTCGACTGCAGTTTACAAGGTTGCGGTTTGAATCTTGCCTGAGGCATGGATCCTTGTGGATTTTAAACTCATTGCATTCATACCATCGTGAGGGGCCAAAAATCATTTAACTATTAATGGCCCCTAAAAGATAAATTTTACCAAAGTTTACCGATAGTCGGAATTGAAGGGTTCGATTTCCATTTCCGGATTACCTGACTGAGCCTTTCCCAGATATTTTCAGTCACACCAGGAAAATGGTGGGATGGTTCCCTAAATAAGACCATAGCTGATTAATTGCAAAACCTTTAACTTGTGTTTATTGTTGTTAATATTTCCAATGTACGAAATATTAAAATATTTCACCAAATGTCCGGAATTAAATTCATTTATGATCGTTAGAAATCTTTGTCTCAGGCCGGGATATGGTAGAGGAGGGGGAAGATAGCGGCCAGGGGTATATTTAATGTGTCATCCCGGCATTCGCCTAGTGAAACTGAGGGAAAAGATAAAATGGTCATGTAGAATTGGGCTGGGTCTGGAGATGGTTAAATAAATAATATATTCACTGCTATCTATTTTCCAAAAGTACTTATTCTCCACTTCTGCTACAAACCTTTCATTGTCGAAAATCTTCACGCTTTCGCAACTAGCAATCGAATACATTTATACTTGACTCCTGCTTTGGTTTCTCCAGTGTCGAAGAATCTTATTCCCTGAGGCCATAACTGAAGGCACATTAGAAGACTTCTCCCCAAAATATTGTAATTTCCGAGAATTGACAGATATCACTTCTCGGAATTTCATTCTTCTTATATTGTTTAAGTAAAAAATAATTTTTAACATTGCTTTTATTGAAACGATCCACAACCAAAGATAAAAATATTGACGGACGGATACATCCAGACAATAAGTATAAAGAAGGGGAGAGAAAGGAAGAGAAAAAAGAGAGACGGACTTTGTTATGAGATGCTAAACACTCTTCTCACCTGTCATAAAAATGGAATGAAGAGAGGGCCACTGGTATTGATCAAATTTACTTCATGGGAAATATTTCTAAAGCATTTTCCTAAACAGTGATAAATTATATGCTTGACCTTTTCTTCCTTGCTCAGTTCCTCACATATATGTCATGGGAAAAAAGAGATCGGTAATGAAAACAACTGACAGTCCTGTTCAAAGTGTGCGCGGCTTCATAAGAATATATGAAAAGCATTTTTGACTCCGCCTCCGAAGTCGCCTTCCGAAATAATTCTCCCTGTTTCATAAGAAAGCAAGCATTTATATTTTGTTCGACTGAGGCGTGCGACCAAGTCGCCTATGTGTTCGCCAGTACTTAAAAACACACCTAATGTGTTATACCAATGCTCTCTTTCTTTTATCACGCTAAATTACGCTCTGATTGATTTTTTAACGTGCGATTATGCACAGCTGGAACGGATCACTGGGTCAAGTTTTGAAGAAATCTTCAACGTGTGATGGCGTTAAATATTATAGAACCACCGAAAACTTCAAATTGTCCATTTGATGATGATGTTACAATGCAGATACCAAACTACGACATATAAGAAGCCAGAGCATCACAAGGAAGACACAAAAGTCAACAAAGGAAGGAAATACAATTCTGCATTTAAAAAACGCTCTTTCAGCGATAACTTTTCTATTTTTTACGTATTACTATCAATCGCCCAACAATCAACAGTGTTTTTATCTGATCTGTTCATATATTCACTCAAAACATTAAGAAAATAAGCATTTTAAAAACTTGTTAAATTATAGTAATGACCGACAAAAAGTCACAGGTTCACCTGTTGACTGACTGGGTTTCAAGCTTAACTAAGCTTACCGTTCTGAAATGTACGATTGTAGTCGTGATGGGAGACAAGAAAAAGGAAAGTACTTTTCTATAAAAGTATGGTCCTCTCTTTTAGACACATTGTCGTTGGTCTTTGGGTTAAGGTTCTTTTGTAACAAATTTAATATTTATGTTGTTATTTTAATGGACACTTATTGATTAATATTTGAGGCCTGCAATGGTAGTTGTGGAGAAGACATTGGTTCTTATTTGATGCAGCATATTTGTGATGTGGGTTGCATGTCATTATTTGAAGTTGGAGGTCTTTTACAAAGGTGTCCTGTTGTTTGGTAGACTTGGTATTTGGTTTATAGTAACGCTTGTAGATCATATTGTAAAAGGGAAACCAATGCTGTGCCATAACTGGAATAGAACCTGGGACGTACGGCATATAGAAGGGAAGCTGTTTGTTTACTCGTTAAGCACGATGGTGTTAGTTTAGTATCTGCATAATTTAGTTACCTTCGACTGCATGATATCAGTTGTGGTTGTAGCATGTCGCATGCATATGTGGATTATTGAATTAAAGTTCAGTGTAGTACATTTCTTATTCTTTATTTCAAATAAATATATTCGTCATATATTTTTAAAATACCCCAGCATATTTGGCGCATCGGAAAAGGAATTTCAGAAAAATGGCAAGAGCTTTAGTTACGTTCGATTCGTTCGAATTAAAACAAGGAAACATAAAGATGTACCTTGACAGGTTTGAATCTTTCTGTCAAGCGATTGATATTCCTCCAGCGAAAATGGCATGCACCTTACTATCTGTTATAGGCATTAAGGCATATGAATCATTACACCAGGAATGTTCACCTTTTGCTGTTAGTGATAAATCTTACACAGAATTAAAAGCTCTGTTGCTAAAGTTATTCGGAAAACAAGTTAATGAAATCATAGCCAGATTTCAATTTCATCATTTGTATCAGGGTCAAGCTCAATCAGTAAGTGAATATGTTAAAGAGTTGAAACTTCAGGCTTCATTGTGCAATTACGGTACATTCACTGACGTAATGATCAGGGACCAACTTGTTTTTGGGATAGCCAATGATAATGCAAGGAAAAGGTTGCTTTCTGAAGATGAGCTTACATTAGATAAGAAAATTACAATAGTTTTGGGTATAGAACAAGCAGAAAGAGATGCTTACATTTTGAAAAAATGTTCACATCAAACTGGAAATATCTATCAGGTGACTGCGCAGTCCGATTTTCAAGCAAGATCCTCGAAATGCCGAGATAAAAATAGAATGCAAAGTACTTCTAAAGTATGTTGGAGATGTTTATCGAAACTTCAATTTGGTTCTTGTCCTGCATTTAATGCAATATGTAGATCGTGCGGAGTGAAAGGACATTATAGTAAGTCTAATGCATGTAATAGGTTTGGCAGTAGAATATCTCAACCTTTTGGTAAAGCTAAGGTAAATGAAGTGCATGCAGAGAGTATTCCGTCAGCAGATATAAATACCTTACAAACTGATGATATCTTGCTACTAACAGATACTAGCATCAACTGTAAGTCAAGTATTGATTTAAATTCTGTACCTAATCTATTAGCACATGTGAGGGAGCATGAACTTATGACGTATATTGATACCGGATCTAGGTATAATCTAATTTCAACTAAGCTAGCTGACATTTTGGGTTTGGATGTACAGGCAAATGGACAGTTAGAAGCCTTAAGATTACTGAATGGCAATTTAATTAAAGTTGCTGGGAAAACGAACGCTTTGGTAGAGATTAATGAAGTATCTTTAACTTTAAAATTAATTCTGGTGAGTGAATCTTTCGATTACATTATCTTAGGTCGGGAAGGATTAAACATTTTGTTTCCTGGTTGGTCTGCGAGAATGTTCCTATCTTCGAATAACGTTGATTTTGATAATGTAAAATGTATAAGTGATTTAAGTAAACAGATATCAAACGAAATCAGTACTATTGGTAAGAATAACACCTTATTGGTGGATAATGTTTCCGTGACACTTGAAACTTTAATTAATGAGTTTCGAGAATTGAAGATAAAGTTGGAACCTCTAATGAAAAGCAAATTAACTCAATTGCAACAGAATAAAGATAAAGTGATGTCGGTAGCAGCTGTTCAACCAAGTACAAATATTGTTTGTGATACGAGTGTACAGGATATTTCAAAAGTGAAGGATGTAGCTACTCAGTGTCACATGAGAACAAAAAAATGTTCAAAAGAGAGTCAAACTGATATTAAAGATTGGCAATCAGTGAAGGTCACAGCTTGTTTGACAATTTTTTCAGTTCAGAGTCAGCTTAATATTGCGCATAGTAATTTTGACGTTATAGAGGGAAATCTTAAATCTTTGGCAAATAAAGAGGAGGAAAAGAAAGTGATTACTAGCAGTGAAGTTTTAAACCCAAGTGAGCCAATGTTAAGTCCACATTTGCCTTCCAATACTGAAGTCCAATCGAATTATGAGTGTGATGAAAATGTTTTGATTGATAAGTCGACCTCGAAAAGTAAAAAGAGAAAGAAGAAAAAGAAAACAGATTTCATTGTGCCTATATCTAATGGAAATGACGTTAACGTGAAACTTGAGGACGCAATTAAAATACTGGACTCAATAGATCAAAGTTCAATGGTGACTGATGAAGATATTGAAATGGGAAGAGTAGGACAGTTACACCAGTTCTTTCAACCGAAGAACATATTACAAAATTTGCAAAAAAGGCAAGAGGAGGAGAAGTGTTGACTGACTGGGTTTCAAGCTTAACTAAGCTTACCGTTCTGAAATGTACGATTGTAGTCGTGATGGGACACAAGAAAAAGGAAAGTACTTTTCTATAAAAGTATGGTCCTCTCTTTTAGACACATTGTCGTTGGTCTTTGGTTTAAAGTTGTTTTGTAACAAATATAATATTTATGTTGTTATTTTAATGGACACTTATTGATTAATATTTGAGTCCTGCAATGGTAGTTGTGGAGAAGACATTGGTTCTTATTTGATGCAGCATATTTGTGATGTGCGTTGTATGTCATTATTTGAAGTTGGAAGTCTTTTACAAAGGGGTCCTGTTGTTTGGAAGACTTGGTATTTGGTTTATAGTAACGCCTGTAGATCATATTATAAAAGGGAAACCAATGCTGTGCCATATCTGGAATAGAAACTGGGACGTACGGCATATAAAAGGAAAGCTGTTTGTTTACTCGTTAAGCACGATGGTGTTAGTTTAGAATCTGCATAATTTAGTTACCTTCGACTGCATGATATCAGCTGTGGTTGTAGCATGTCGCACGCATATGTGGATTATTGAATTAAAGCTCAGTGTAGTACATTTCTTATTCTTTATTTCAAATAAATATATTCGTCATATATTTTAAAAATACCCCAGCATCGCCCACCCACCGGCTCGCCCGTCGAGCAGAAGAACTCGGGATCCAATCTGCCTAGTCTAGGGGAGGGGAATGGAGGAAGGAAGCAGGTAGAGGGAAGAGGGACTGGTTGCAGCAAAGCCTCAAGATTCGGGATCCAAGTAAGTGTTCAAGAGAAGCGCAAAGACCAGTCAATATACAGTATATTGTGACTGATCACTACGCTTATGATACGGGAGTCCAGCTGCTCGTGAACTTTTTGCGTGTATGTCCGGCCTAAAAGTCCGTAAATGACAGTGCGTATCCAGATTGCATTTAAAACTGTGACCGAATACTTCTAACACCACAATTCATAGCACGGACCTTGACATTGAGAATATACCGAACAGTTATTCTGTTGGTCATACTTTCCACCTGTTAACGTTGGAGTATGACGCTAGCAGATGAACATTCCGATTTTTCGAAATACTTGGAGGCTAGAGGAGATGTCCTAATGCAGAACTCCACAAACTGTACGACTCACCATATGATGTATAATTAATTAAAATACGACGACTAAGGTGGGCAGGCTGTGTAGCTTGAATGGGGAGAAACGAAGTGTATATTCTATCCTGGTTGGAAGATCGTTGGGAAGAACGAGCTATCGTTGGGAGAACATTATTGGCAGAGATTGAAAAGTAGGTGTTCGTGTTCAAAACTGACTTGATGTTGCCCACGATAAAATCCAACGGTGGATGTTTGATACCGCCGCGATGAACTTGTGCGTTCTATAAACCCTAATGGTGGATAGTTGGTTAGCATTTCGACCTATTTTTGGATTCATAAGTCGGAGGGGGATAAAAGACCATTGGAACGACCGAGACGTCGTTGGGTTACTGCGGTAATGAACTTGTGCGTTCTATAAACCCAAATGGTGGATGGTGGATAGTTGGTTAGCGTTTGGACCTACTTGCACGTCCATTGTAGATTGGTGGGAAAGAGACCATTAGGACGACCGACACGTTGTTCAGTTTCTGCGGTAATGAACTGGTGCGTTCCCTAACCTATAGAGGTGGATAGTTGGTTAGCGTTTGGACATATTTCATATCCTTGGAAGGTCGGTGGGAAAGAAACCACTGGGACGACCGACACATCGTTCGATTACTGCTGTACTGAGCTTGTGCGTTCTCTAACCCATCGAGACGGATGGTTAGCGTTTGGGCATATTTTCACATCCTTGGTAGGTCGGTGGGAAAGAGTCCATTGGGACGACCGAGAAGTTGTTGGCAGGATACCATTCAATGAGATCGCACAGTAGGTGTTCGTGTTCAAAACTGGCATCATGATGCCCAAACTAGAATCCAATGGTGAGCGTTTGTTACTACGGCGATGAACTTATGTGTTCCATAAGCCATAGAGTTAGTTAGTTATCGATTTGACCTAGTTCAACGTCCTTGCTTTTGTCGTGTTTAGGAAGTAGCTTTGATGTGCGCGATTTCCTGCGATGGATTTATTTGGTAACACATTCCTCTCTCTCTCTCTCTTTCTCTCTCGCTGTCTCTCCTTTGGTCTAATGGTTACCTGGGCTGTCTGCTGATCGGACGGGCGGGGTTTCGGGTTCACTTCCCGGTTCTGCCAACGGTTTTTCCCCACACGGCAGGGTCTCGCCGGGTGCCCAGAAACCCAAGGCATAAACTCGGTCAGGTTGGCAAGTAGCTCTGGTGCGGAGCTGTGTCTTCCCGACTGCGAAGCACCCAAGGCTCGGTCTCTGATTTTACTTATTATATTGCTTCTCTATTTCGTAAATTTTCTTTCCTTTAGTTCCCATTCCATACGGATTGCGTTGGCTCGCTGGTACAGCGCTTACCCTCGGCTCTTGCGGTCCTTGTTTTGATGCCTGTACTTTCTATATGGCCTTTGTGGTGGACAAACAGTTTACGTGGGTTTTCTCTCGTTTTCTCCCGCTTTCTTCATTCCATCTATTTTCTTATCATCATCCATTTGTCCTGGCCAAAGTTGCTTAAAGCTCGTAAATACCATTTCTTGTCTTCTAGTATTTTATTTTTGGAGCTATACAAATTGTGGCCATGCATCTTTTTCAAGCCGACACAGATACTTGGGCTTCATTCTTTTGGTTGTAGACAGATTTGGATTGGTTGTGTTCAGAGGTACAATTCGTTCTAAACTGAATATAATTCTTTCTTTATAAACCCCTGACACTCGCTTACTGTTAGCCGTACTGTAGGATAAGATGAGATATCTCTTCGATCACAAGCTTTTTTTTTAAGGTGCAAGTTTACTTCAACATTACACACTAATTCTTATTGGATAGAGGAGCGTTTTCGAATACTGCATTAATTTTTATTGCACGCTTTTGCCTCCAGCCAAATGAGAGTTTTAATACACTTAGACACAGAGACGTGAACGTAATACCCCTGTTATGAAGACAACGAAAGCGAGAATGTCAACTCGTGTTCCTTTTCTTTATTGCATTACATTTTCTGCTCCTATTGTGGTCTTTTTATATAGCTTTTTTTTACCTCCCTTCGCTATTCTACCGCCTGTTTACTTCCTGTTTTCGATTAGAATTGTAATTGTATTGTTTTAATAGGCCACATTAAGTTCTAACCTTTTATGGTCCTTAGTGGCTGTGTGGTTTCTCCCGTCGCCTTATGCTCAAGACCACCTAGGTTCGATACCCTGTGAAAACGCATTCACAGAACTAGTTCCGAATCCACTTTAGATAGTAGATCTCGTCCTATGGATGTCATCTTCACTGTATGGAAGGTAATGGTTGACATTGATCAGGATGCTTCGGCAGTATGTGCTTTAGATGTGACTCCGGTGTTTTACAGCTTTGGGTCTGTATACGAATTGTTTTTTGCAGTTATTTTCGTATTGACCATATACTGATGGTATGACTCTCGTTCGTATACGATCCAAACATTAGGATAGAAAGCGTGAGGTTGATTGAACCCTGGGAGAGACATGCAATTGACCTATGAATCACAATTATTGTTATCTTCTTATTGACATTTGCGATTTCCCTACCTGTATTATGTGTGTCTGTGAATGTTTATGCATACTCCTACAGGTGCGTTTGATTCCACGTGCGTACTTGTCTATACTCTTATTTGCAGTATTTATTTTGTGTACTCTCTGCTTCATACACTTCTTTTTATTCAATTGGTTCACGCTTATTTTCGTTTACTTTTTTTTTTTTTACCCCTATTGTTCTAACCTACTGATCACGCGTTTCCTTAGTCTTTAGGAGGTCCTGGGATGAATCTCTCCACCACGAATGATCATTTTATTTCCGGTTTGTCGTAGATGCGCGAACGAATGTGGGGCTGTCGCCTTCAACTTCAGCTCTGGCGAGTCCTCTCTAAAATATTTTTTTTTCATACTTTTTCCTACGCGGGGCTTTATATACCTCAAAACTTTAAATGTAAATCAGGTGCAACATCCGCTTGTTACTTCACCTAATCGCAGTGCTACTCCATACTAGCACATTAGCATTATAGTTTCGGAAATTGCATCCTCACAGCTTTCAATCGTCCTTGTCTACACAATTTTCTATTATGAGTTACCGCTTTCGAAACTTTTCATCATTACGTATTCCCCTTGCAATGTCATGGAGGAATATACAAGCAGGTGGATTTCATCTGCCAAAAACTATAGTCTAAGGATGGTGAGTTCGACTGAACCATGCTCTACTTCGTTACCTTTGACTTTCTCCAGCCAAATGCATTTTCCCTCTTTTAAACGAGACAACCGTACTTGTCTGTAGTTTCGTGCCTGGGTGTCTGTGTTGCCAACTCAGGCTGTTTATTCCTATCAACCCAAGACTGTACATTCCGTCCACCATTAAACCCTCATTTATATACAAGATATTTGCAACCCTACACACTCGCTTATAATAAGTGGTCATTTATGTGGGTTTCAGTACGGATTCTGTATATTCACACGGTCCTCAATGAGCCTATGTTCAATGGCCAAAACATTTTTTTCATTTACAGGAATTTATTACCACCGACAATGTCCGTCAACACTCGGTCATTCGTCAAACTCCTATTTTATCCCTGGTCACACTTACAATTCCCTCCACTGACGGTAATTCCGTCCAAACTATAGTTCCGTTCATTTGGACGAAAATTCCATCTAGTTGCCAACACTGTTGGGTTTTCCTCTTTCTATTGCGTTCCTAAGCACGAATAATGCATTTTTCCGTGGACTACTTCCCCTCCCCTCCGTGCTAGGCGAGTTCATAAGCCTCCTGTTTCACTTTTCCAGCATACACTTATCGGTCCCCTTTTCTCTTTGTGTGCTGGTGTTACAATTTCTTTCTCCCAGCTCTACATTTAGAACAAACGTCCTTTTCTATATTCCCGCTGCGCTCATCTGTTTTCCCGTTCCACTCTCATACTACGCCCTCTTCGCTTTCCTTTCCCAATAGCCTGATCCGTACCGGACATAGCTCAGTTGTAGACCGTTGCCATAGCATTCGGTGGTTGTGGGTTCGATCCCAGCGACCGACCATCCTGAGTGAGGTTTTTCCTCACTCTCACCAAGCAAATGCCAGGTTGGCACCTTCAACATAACCCTGGCCGCCCCCTTCCCGCATCCTCCCCCATATCCTGGTGTTACGATAGGATATGGCCCTTACCGGCCTCTTCCTTTTAATGGCCCATCACCGTGTATTAAATTTTCTTTTATTATGTCTCTTTTATCTTTAACTGAGCATTTCTCAATTAATTCTTTTGTTATTCACAGGCATATCCATTACAGGTAATTCATTTAAATGTCATCATTTTTTTGAACAAGGTGAAGTTAAATAGAAAACCTCACATAACATTTTGTCAAGAAAGCAATGTAAAGCAATTTAATAGATTATTAGTTCAGTAACTCAAAGAATAGTGACAAAATGTGTTAAAATATCTCAAGGTTTCAATATACAAGCAATATAGCAATGTCGCGTTAGTTTCAATGTCACATTCAGACAGCATTTATCTTGCTGCTAGGTTAAAAGGTCAAGTTCTCAATTCGGATATCAAAATAAGTACGCAATATCCTTCTAAGAAGGGCAATGTTAATCAACTCAAGTAAGACAAGCAAAATTGTCATGATCACATGCTTTTCGATTCTAGCAAATTCTGTAATTTGCTTGTCCCGTGATCGACCCATGTAACTTGTTGACGTCATCGTCGCGCAAGAAAGAAATTATAAGACTAATGGATTTGGAGAGATCTTCCTCAGTTCCATGGATATCCGATACAAGTAATACCGTATCATCGAACTTTTAGTCAGGGACCTGTGCCGGCTTAACTAGCACCCAACGCAATGTGCGGCCCTAGCCAGCATCGTGCATCATGTGCCGAACTATTTGTGTTTGCTAACTTGTGCCGAGCACTTGTGTTAAAAGAGCTTAATTTCTATCTCTTTAAATTCAAGCTAAAAGCCATAGAATAAGTGCTAAGCCGCACGCCAAACTAGTCTTTAAATCACATTAAAAGACAGCACAGCAGTATCTTGAGGCATATCTTAATTCTTCAGCATAGATACACAACTCAAGTCTTCTCGTTTTCTAAAATTAAATTCTTTCTTCCACGACAAGACGCCAACAGCCGCTAAGTTTTCATCAACAGACAATGTAAATTCTCTGTATCAGAACTTTATAACCTCATGTACACTTCCTTCATTCTGCTTCTACTGTCTTATATTTTTTTTCTGGGAATATAATAACGAGAATCTTCTGGGAAACTGTGAATGATTTTTATGTTCACAAACAACAACAGTCCCCTGACAGGTAGCTTAACGTATTGACGTACTTTTCCGAACTGTTCTCCCCTGCAGTCTTCAAACTTTCGTCGACCACAGGTGAGTGAGGATATAACACTGGCCTCTGCGCCTGATGCCTAAAGACCTTACATAAACTTCAAATTGTTCCGCTAGGTACTGTAACAAGTATAGGACCACCCATTTTCTTATTCCTGTCCCCCTATCTATTGTATCGCAATGATACTGAGCAACCTGACAAGTTCTAGGCCTGCTGCCGACTATCCTGACGGTTTTCCATGGATTTTCCTCAGTTTCACCCGGCAAATTCACGGGCGGTACTTAAGCACAGAGCATTCCTTCCTACTCTTTGCCATTGAAGGAGTGATCACTTGGTGGCTTCATCCCTCGGCCCTATTTACAATGATCTGCATGTTTGAGCCCCATAACATAACTATTACAAAACATCCTTTTATGCTGACAAGAAAAGTGTCGTTCCGAGTTTGCTGGAAAGAAGTCCCATTCATGCTTATTTTTACTCTCCTTTACTCCAGAGAATTTCTGTGACTTCCTTCTTTAGAAACATCTTTGGAATATGCTATTTTTATTGGAGCAGATTTTGACGACGTTAGTGGAATGTATGCAATTAATACTCCTCATTGTTATACACTAACCGATTTAAACATATTATTCGTTCATCATATGGTATCTGAGATATCAATTTGGCGCAACCGATTGCTGGAAAGAGGACCCATTCATGTTTATTTTTACTCTCTTTTACTTCCGAGAATTTCTGTGACTTCCTTCTTTTAGAAAATCTTCACCTTACCACTGCACATCTTTGGAATACGACTGTTTTTCAATGGAGCGGATTTTACCATCTTTGGTGCTAGCATGCCATCGACTGTATCATTAGTGCTATTAGAATTCTTTCAGCAGCTTGTATTCCCGAAACGGGGCAGCATTTGCACCCCGGGGACTAAGACCCTTTTCCTTATTTATGATTTACTATACTTCCTCGAAGTTTGTTGGTTCATTATGTTTCGTCCACTATGTACCATTAAAAGTATGTATGTTTGCGTGGGCATCATGCAAAAAAGATGTTGACCAATTGGAATGATTTTTCGCCTATGGTCAGACACTGGACCGAACTGGACAGTTATATCAGTTTGATTCTAAAGTTATTATCTTCAGAGATAATCAACCATCTAATTGTCCATTCCCCAGTGACGATGGTACCAAAAATGGAAAATTTAAAAGCAAACCACGCGACACTCCATACTACAATGTTTTCGCGGGTTGACTACTTCCAGGTGGTCCAATTTGGCATGACTATCAATTCATTAATAACGGTTATCTTAGGTAGCATACCATTAACACCCTTAGGGAGGGTTGGGGTGGGTGGGAAGAGGGCGTAAAATTACTAGAAAACGACTGATTTTAGTGATAAATCCATAGTTTTCGGGGTCGCTGTGATGGATATTATCACTCCCAATGCTGTTTAAGTTCAACCCCCAGCGGCATGAGTGGTGACAAGATATTTTATAAACCCGAACCAACGGGCGGGCAAATCCGCTGGTACCGTATATTTATTTATCAGAACACTACGTCATGGCTTATCGAGCGGTCATTTTACATACGTACCTTAACACAGTCGCAGTAAAATGTATTATGACAAGTTCGTTATTCCTTGTCACTATCGGGTGAACAGTGTTAGTTCAGACCGGATTGCAAATTATTCCCATTCAGTGTAGTTGCGGCACCAGGATTTCCTTGCGGGGGTGTAGATGAAATAGACTAGTTGCATTTTCGATTTTTTCTCGCTAGCTGAATTTAGGTATACATTTTATCAAAGTTGACTACCGATATACCCAAAGATTTATATACCTGGATAATTTTAATTTATCCGGAAACAAATCGCAATTTTCTTTCAAATAAATTATTGTAACATATTCGTTTTGATGGTGCCCTCGCGCGCACTCTCAGGTTCCGCCACTGAGTCAATAAAATTAAAATATTTAAAAAAGAGACAAGAGTTTGATACATCATTAATCTCTACACGCGTTTGAACGTAACACCCTGTTTGTTCTTGCCACGTGAAACAATTCAGGTTGTTCAATTGTTACGTTACCACATTTTAGTCCTTTCGACCCCTCCACTTTGTGCCTACATAAGACTTCAATCTCTGGTGCGTGGAGTGCTCGGTTTGATCCCTGCTCATGCCATGTGCGGTTTGTGGTGCAACGACCCCGTGCGCGTGGGTTTTGTCAGCGTTCTCCCACTACCTTCATTCCACCGATTCTCTCATCATCATCAGTCCGACCTGACCCCCGGCTGTCACAAGAATTTAACTAGATTCAGTTGTAATCCACAGGCCAGGTGCAGCAGTGGTGGTTTACCATTACATCTCACTTCATTCCACACGACCTTTACCACGTTTTCCTGTTTGCGGCTTACGTTTTAGTAGACTTTTATTCTTAACGTCGTGGTGAATCTGTACGTACAGGACCTACAGTTTTTCGTAAGGTGGACTTGGAACCACTTCGTTCAATAGCCACGACAGGACTTGGCTCGGTGTTCACACGCAACTTTATTTGAGGCCCATTTACTAAGTTTAATCCCGGCCCTTGCGAGTAACTGAATCAGCTGATCTTAGCTCAATAACATCATTTACACTGTTACTACCAGTCAATATGTCATCAACATACACATATCTTAAAACTACCTCTGCAGTCATCGGGAATTGCTTTCCTTCATCTTCTACTAATTAGTAGCTAAGTATGGAGCACTAGATGTGCCATAAGTTACAGTTGACAATCTATACTTCTGTAATTCCCCTTCAGGAGAATCTCTCTAAACAATACGTTGGTAATCAACATCTCGCTTGTCTTCCCTAATAGCTCGAAACAATTTTACAATATCTGCTGACAAAACAACTTGGTCACCTCTAAAACGAATTAATAATGGAATAATATCGTCTTGCAATTTCGGTCCAACTAGCAAATTATAATTCAGAGCAACCCCTGTGGAAGTTCTACAGCTACCATAAAAAACTACTCGTATTTTTATATTTATGAGAACTCCGTGGTACGATACATAATAGCACTCAGACACTGGCTTATATATTTCTTTAGCATGTATCAATTCTATATGATTCAAGTCTAAATACTCAGACATAAACTCACTATTCTTTTGCTTATAGGCTACATTATTAACAAGCCTTTTTTTTTCATTAGATACTACCCTTTTTATAGCTTTGACTTTAGATATACCTAGCTCTTTCTTATTCTGACAGAAAGGCGAACGGACAACATATCTCCCATGTTCATCTCTGCTATGAGTATTTTTGAAATATTGGTAACATTTTTTTTTCATCCTTGGTCATGTGCCTAATAGCCAGTACGCTTTCTAGCTCCCAGAATCTATGCAAACATGTTTCGATGTTACTTGATACAAAATTACAAGTCATTTTATCCTTATTACTAATATTTACAGGTATATTACCACACAAAATATATCCAAGTTTTGTTTCCAATGGTACTGGGGACCCCAGGGCTCCCATTACTTTATTGCTGCTTATTATTAAAAGGAAATAAATCAGCTCCTATAAACATATCTACTGGACTACTGACATGAAAATAAGGATCTGCTAATTTCGAGTACCTTATATACTCCCACCCTTGTGTGTTTAAATCTGCCCTTCGCAAGTTTCTGCATCAGTAGAAAAACATTCACCTTTTCCCACGTGAGATACAAAATTAATTTTAACTACAGCTGCTGCAGTCTATTATGCCTGCAATCTGTAAAAGATACTTCCTTTTCTTTAACCGTAACAGCTGACATGTGCTTTCAGTTATAAAACTACACTGAGAGGCTCCATCCAAGAGAGCACATATTGGATATGATTTACCTAATTTTCTTCTACCTTTAGCAGCATTGTTGACAATAAAACCGATGAACTCACTTACCTGTTTTCTTCCGAAACATGTGACGTCATTTCTGATGTAAAAACTGACTTCTTACTCCCCTCTTCTGAATTATTTCCATCAAAATGTAACAGGCTATGATGACGTTTATCACGGAATTTACACACAGCCGAATCTTAATCTTATGCTT
>JAGDQP010020828.1:0-32646 GCA_022664845.1 Lepisma saccharinum | reverse complement strand
CGGCATTTACTTGTAAGTCAGGAAAACTGTTTTTTTAGGACTGATGATTTAAAGATTCCAACCCAGATCTCCCCAACTACTGAACGAGCAAACTACCATAGCTCCAATCTCCATTTATTATCTCCAATCAGCTTATACATATAACAACATTCATATTTAAATATATTTCCTTTGTATATATTTCAAATGACAAGAAAAGCAAAACAAAGGATCCTGTACTAAATATTTTTTCTAAGTGGTTGGTAGTACAGTTATACCTTATTTGCAATTTCACTTTTAAAAGCTAGACCGTATCAATGCCAGTTAAATATATTCATACATGGAGGGACACCTGCTCGTAACTTTTTCTTAAAGGTCAATTTAATGACAGACCGTATCTCTTGCATAATTCTCTGAAAGGTAGTGTACGTAATACATTTAAGAGCTATTAGTGTTAAATTTGTCCTTTCTTTTACATACCAAACTATAATCCATCCTCGTATTTTCATCTTTGGAAAAAGCATGACATCTAACATCTTTATTGTTAAGTTCTGTATTTTTACAGTTTGCAATTGCACATTTGTTATTATTATTCATCATTTAAGCACATATGTCCATTTTATAATTTATATACACACAATAAAATATATAATACACATATATACACGAAATAAATTTATTTAAGTTCATAGAAAAGCACACTGTGATAATCTAGCCTGTGTGTTAACCCACGCAGACAGAGAAACTACACACAGGTGTCCAAACCGTGACGTCATTGAAAGCGAGTCCGCAGTTGAGCAACAGCGCGCGTAACGTTAAGGGCCTACCTAATAATACTTTAGCTTTCTTGGATTGTAGATCGTTAACCACCCTTTGATGGGTACGTTATTTATGAATTCATTGATGTAAATAGGCATGTTAAGTTAACTTAGAGTTATTAATTCTGTACTGCCTATCATTTTACTTTTTGTCAGAGTTACGTTGCAAAATAAATACAAGCCATTTGTTTTTTACTTTCTATTAGACAAAAAAAACAATTGAAAACATAATGATTGACAAAGCATGTGATGAAGCTTGGTTGACCAGAAGGAAATATATTAGTAAGGGAAAAATATATAGGTGTATCTAGCATAAGATTCCGTGATTTCTTCAGGTCAATAAAACAAAAACATATTGACATAGCATCTGATGTAGCTTGGTTGGCCAGATGAAAATATATTGGGAAAGTAAAAAATATAAGGGTAAATAATATATAATTCCGTGACATTTTCAGGTTTGTTTCATTCAATTTTTGTACAAAAATTGATGTCGCCAGTTCTTCAAACATACACTTAACAAATACAGTACCGTTTTAAATCTGTTTTTTTTTATTTTCTCAATTATCTTTTTATTTGTTTTTCCTTTTTCTAGTATATATATATTTTTTATTATTTTTATTCTTTTTAATTTCCAATATTTTTTAAATAGATTTTAAATATAATTAAATTAACACTTAAAAACAATAAATATTACACTTTTTTCGTAAATATGATCTCTCATTATCGACCGTGCAAAGAAAATGAACATGCTTAAAGAGAACAAATTTATAACAATTTCAAAATATTTCGAAGAAAAAAATGGTTAATTAAATATGCTACTTGTGGTCGTGGTTCACATAAAATATGCTCTAATGATATTGGCTTAGGAATTGGTAACCTGTAAAGTAACTAGTAGGGATCTCCTATTAGCTCGATATTTAGGGCAGGAAGTTAGTACATATTTGACCACTTGCTCTGCCTTTAAACACACAGATAAGGGAAGGGCTACATCCTATCTTGAACATGTGGGTCTTAAGCCTTGTATGATCAACACATTCTCTAATTATTGTTAAGATAATTTTCGTAGGAATGTTATAATTATGAAACCACGGTTTTAATGCTCTTTCATTGTAATATGAATTTGTAGCTTGTAATTCCGTGATTGCGTTTCCAATAATTGCTAATCTGATTTAGAATGGGAGTTACAGAATCTTTCCAATATCTTCGAGCCTTCGTAATGATAGGTAACGTGGTGCTTCTCTGACCAAGTGGATCCACTATATATGGAGAAAATAAATGATTTACATAACCATTAACTTTTCCATGTGCTCTTAAGTAGGTGTTTTTCCAACTTTCACATATAAGTAGTATTGTTCTAAAATGTCATATATTATCGCATGGGTTTGAAACAGTTGACGATATGTTCTACGGAGAGAAAGTAGAGAACAGTGTGACTCTGTTAAAATTAAAATTTGAACTTGGTAGTGATGCTTTGCAATGCTAAAGTTAGTAAAAATAAAATGTTTATTTTTTGTTAAAGTTTGTAATTGTAATAACTGTGAGTTTAAAACAATACCAGCTATTTAAAACAGTTTGAGTAAAAATCCAATATCTTTGCTGCCAAGCCAATATTCTTGTTTCTACCTTCGAGAAGAAAAGTTACGAGCTGAGTCTGCAGCCAATATTTTTATTTTAGAACTACCTGCACTGTTTCTTCTAGGCATGCTTTTCTGGGGCTTTGCCTCCCGCAGGTTTTCAACCGCACCACCGAAAGAATTTGTGTTAGCACTTATATTACTCAAACGTATACTGAAATACGCATATAAAAGTACATTCTATCAACATTGTTCATATTATTTTGAGGTTAACTAAGGAAATATGACATCTTCTTAAATAACGTTAGTGTTGTTTTATATATTAGGACTTAGGAGTCTATACACATTTTTTAAATTTTCGTGAGCCCTCCAAGACTTGATTTTGCACTCCCGAAAGAAAATTTCTGAAAAAAAAAAAACACTTACTACCTTTAGAGCTGTTCAACTCATGTGGAAACACTTCCGATACGAATAGAACACTCTCGCGTAGCCTGAACTATAAGTAACAGCGGGAAACGCTCAATCTGGCAGCTGCGGTTTGGTCTTGCGGTTAAGGCGTCGTTCATAATTCATAATTTATTTCTTCTTCATAGACTTACAATGCCTCGTGTAAGTATAGCATGCCTCATTACGGAGTAAAAACAATTTCTACATATCATTTAAAATATCCTCTACACAATAGTATCATTTTCTCTTAAGGAATGTACAAAGTTCAGATTTAAATATATTAAGGTTTGATATACATTTAATATTTATAGGTAGCTTCAAACCCTGACGTCGACTTTTTATATTTTTTTAAAAGAAAATTAAAGTTTTATTTTTCGTTTTTTATGTAAACACACAAAAGGAAATTAAAAAAAAGTTGTTATTTATAATTTTAAAAGAGGCTACTTCAAAAGTAGGATTAATATAAACCCACCACGGCAGAATGCACACCGAGCATTCTGCCCGGTTAGGTGTGCAATAGGGGAGAGTGAGTTCCAAGGGAGCTGTGTGGCGTTAGCCGCAGGGGGGGCATACCCCGGGTAGCGGTGGACATACGCAAAAGTACTGTTTACTCAAAAGTTCTGTCCCGTACTGGAATTGTTTCCAAGTGGGCTCTGCCCAGCCCTGAACTCTGAAGGTAGTTCTGAAAAAATCTTTAAGCCTGTAGGTGTTACTTTTCATTTGTAGAAGGGTACGCGGCGGCAGGGCACTTTATGAAAGTGGTGCATCTATTGAATACGCATAGTGTACTTCACACAATGAAGAACATAGTAGCGGCAAGGCATTACTCTCTGCAGGAATCCACTACTGGTTTTGCGTGCGTGCGTGTGTGTATAAGTGTGTATATGTGTTACATAGCTCCCTTATCTCGAGCTATAATACTAACCCCCTTTCCGAATTCAATGGTCCTCCGTTCCGTTTCGTTATGCTACGTCCCGTTCACTTCCGTTATGCACACTTATCCGAATTAAATAAGTATTTAAAAATTTAACCGCAGATATCACCCAAGTCTGGAAACAGCTGAATACCCTCCGCGCGTAATGCGAGTGAATATTGGGTAACGTCGATTCAAGGTAGTTTGATGCGAAGTGAATAAGCCAAAAAGTAACATGGATGAAGATAGACGTAGGCGTGGAATTCCCATACCTGTAGGTATTCTTTAAATAACAAATGACGAAGATTGATTCATACAACGAAAATCATCCTCTGATTGGTTTGACGTAATCAATCCGTTCTATTTCCGTAGCTATATGCTTCTCCCTATGTTGCGTTCCATATTCAGAAGTTTGAAGACGAAAAAACAAAAAAGAGAATGAACAATCACATCATCACTTAACGAAATTATTTATGTACACATCTGCAGAACACTTTAATAAGTTAGAACACTAAAACATATTTTTTATAACAGAAATTGCTCGAAATAATGACAGAGGGCAGTCTTAACTTGCAGTGCTCTTCTTATCGCTGGTTTGTGTCACTTTTGATGTCTTGACAATTTGGCGCAAGATGTTGGCGCGTGTAACTTTTAACTTTTATACTTTCACCTAAGGCTGTTCGAATCCTATCAAAGGCCGTGTTTTATTTTACGTCACGAAACGCAAGAGTAACTTCAATGTAAAAGTTTCAATTTACGTTTCTCTTTCTTACATGCTTTTATTATTATTTTTGCAATGACATATTAAAAATATTCAATATATTCACGGGCTACAAGTAGTACGTTAAATTGGTAACAGATGTCAGTAACGAGCACTATTAATTCATGTGCTTTTAAGTTCTTGAAAAATGTTTCACTAGCATTCATTGCGAAAGTATACGATTGTCGAATGTAAAACCCCACTTACAGAAAAAAAGATGCATTTTTTGTAAAAAAAAAATAAATAAAAATACAAGAGTTCTAAAGAGCATTATTAGAAGATATCTTATGATTTAATCACGAAAAAAGAGAAGCTAGAAATTAGTGTTGAAGCTCCAAAATATATCAATATATTTAAAAGTATTAAAAGTAAAAATCAATTTTAAATGAATAAAACGAACTAAATAACGTGTTAAGGCATACAGAAACGCTGTTCACCACTTATACTATTTCTTTCGATCCATTTTTGCTATCTTTTTAAAACAATACTAACAAATCAAATACCATCTGTATGTTAATGACAAGCAGTCGGAAGACTGATTACGTCATAACATGGCGGCACCCGATTAAGCGCAAGGCTGAGACACTCTTGAAGCAACCCTTGATTACTCTTGATAAATGCATCACAGAAACAAAAGTAAAATGTTTTCCGTAGTCTACTTTAACGGAAGAATTTTTTAATGCAATAAAAAAATACTACCGGAAATGTCAATTCAGCAGGTTATTATGAAAGTTATTGCAAGATACGTGCGTCTCTCTCCACGAAATTTCAAATCTCTGTTAATGTGCCAAAAATAATTGATTTTGACATTTTAGCTTTTCTTTTTTTCCACCTTCACTTATGACAGATAACGAACTAGCCTCCAGTTGTGAAAAGGCTTTACTCGTAATACAATTAACTTTACCTATTTGACTTACCATATTACACACTACATTGGAACGAGTCTGAGCTTAAGGTTTGAACGTCAATTCTTTTTGAATTGAAGACTTTTTGAAACGAAGACTTTTACACCCATTTTGGTATTCGTATTTGTATTTGTATTCTTACGTGGAAGAAACTAAATATGCTTTTCCATTGCGTATTCGTTTCTATTATTATATTATGAAGCATCATAAAGCGTAGATCTAGTTTGAATTTGTATCATAACTTGAGATTCTTTTTGATGTTGCACCATTTTACAATTTCAAAAACTATGTACTTCAAAATTCCGTTACTTTTTCCACTATTCTTTTTACTTCAAAATTTCTGTAACTTTTCCACATATTTTACATTATTTTGCCATTTATTTTATGTTATTTTAGCCTCTTGAATCTTCAATTATGGTTCACTGTCTAATATTCATTCATATGTTGTTGTTTTAAGAAATGAAATTTATTACTAAAAGGGACTTAGGTATGAATTTTCATATGTCATCTTCCACTATTTTTAGGGCCATATTTATGAATCACCCCCAAGGGGTGGGTGGCTCCCAGGAATATATAATTCCAATGTCCCTGGGAGCCACCCATTCTTGGGGGTTATTCATAAATATGTCCCTTAGTCTGTTTAGAGAACCACTGACAAATCGTATTTTGATTTTTATAATACTACTGGAAATGGAAAGATTGTTTGAATCTTGTATCAGAATTCCGTGATTTTTACACTTTTCCACCACTTATTGGTACTAGGTTTTATATTATTTTTATTTTCTTTTTGCTTGTTTTTGCTTGTTGAATTTAATTAATTTGTGCTGATTTATTTTCGCTATATCATGTTGTTTTCTTAATTCTCATATATTGTACAAATGACATGGATGTATGAATTCTCGTGTACTCTTTAACTACATACTCTTTAACTTTAACTTTAACTACATCCATTCTTAATTTCATGATCAGTACACCTGATGAAGCTTAGTTGTATGCAATGAATGTGTAGAGTATAGTTAAAATTTGCTTCAAAATTCCCTGACTTTTTTCACTATATTTCACTATATTCCCACTTTGTGCACATTGTATTTTACTTAATTCCTTTTTTCTTTTTTGATATTTAACTAAATTCTTCTGATTTTTATTCACTTATATCTTATAATTTTGTTGATTAGCATATTTTATAGTAAGAGATATATGAATTAATTATCATGTGTTCTATACATTAATACCTTTGTATATTTCTTTCTATGAAATATATTCTTAGTCATTGCAGCATTTACCGTATTGTAACTAGTATAATTACTAAATTATCTCCTTATAAAAATGGAACCTAAAGTGCCTATATGATTCTGATATGATTTTTTAATTTTTAATTTATTTTAATATTCATTGTGAATTTTTATCAATGTGATTTTTAAAAAAATGTTATTAACTTTTCATAGGGGTTTATTTATGTTTTTAAAAAATATGTCTAAGAAATATTATTACGTTATCTGGATTATTTAGTATGTTAGTTGGGTTAATTGGTTTTGAAATATTTAATTTATATTACGCTTTTATTAAAGTTTCTCTATTTTTTGCAATGAGAGCAATTTGTAAGTACATGTTGAATGTTTTGAATTTCTCTTTGACAATCACAGTTAGGAGATGATAATATATGCATTTTAAATAAGTGAGCATTTAATTTAGTGTGGTTGGTTCCAGCTCGCATTGTTGTTATTAGGATTTTTCTAGGTACATTAATACCTGCAAACCAAAAATGTTTTTAATTTTCTTTGTAAAACCATTTATATGTAGAGTTACAATTGTTAATATCAGATTTTAATTTTATTTTCCAACTGTCCGTAATTTCTTTTTTTTAAATCGTTCTATATGTCACACCAATAAATTCTTGTTGTGGTTGTATTAGGGAGATCTCCACTCGCTTTTGCATTATAATCAGCTATATCTTTGTGTCCTGGAAACTTTTCATGGCTTGGAACGTATGCGAATTGAATGTCTTTTCCCATTTTTTTATTTAAATTAATTAGTTCAATTTTATAAAAAATCATCGGGTGTGCTTTGTACATCGGTAATTTCTATTTATTGATTCAAGCACACTCATTGAATCTGTTAAAATTAATATTTTCTTCTGTTTAAGTAAAAAACTATACCCTGCCGCCTTGTATATAGAAAAACTTTCCACGTAATATATATTTAAGATGGTTTTAATTTTATACTGTAGTATATCTTTTTTTGTGAGTCCCAAATCGCGCATGCTGTTTCTATATGTATAATAATAATCTTTCCATTTTTCAAGATATTATTGGAAATGTCTAAATTATATTAGATGTATGTTATCTATGGTTTCAACAGGACACGTTATTTTATATATATGTTTTTTTCTAGGAGTATAATTATATTTTATTTATATATTTATCATATTTATTGTTTATTAAATTCCATATATTTATTTTATTTTGGAAATTTACATTTAGTTTGCTTGTATTTTGTATATTTATGATGTATTGCAAATTGAAGGGATGATTTTTATTGTGTTTAATTTTACATATAAATTTTGAAACTTGTTTGATTCTACGTGTTTTAAAATCTGTAATATAAGATTCAACATATGTTGCTAAGATAGCATTATTTTGCACACACCCGGAGCTATTCTAATAGCTTTTCTTTTGATAATTTCAAATTGTTCTATATATTTTTATATTAGAGGTTATTGATAAACTATATTCTAGATTAGGAAGTGCATAATTCTTAATAAGTAGTAATAAAACAGATTAGTGTCCTCCAAATTTAGTAGTTGCAATAGATCGTAATATGTTTAATAATTTATTAATTTTGATGAATAATTTATTAAAATGCGCTTGAAATGACAGTTTTTTGTCTAGAGTTAAACGTAGGTATTTAACAGTGTCTACAATAGATATATTAGCTAATTTTTTAATATTGTTCTTATAAATATGCTTTTTTCTTCTTGAGAATGTCATTATATTGGAGTACGTAAAGCTTTTGTTGCACTTTTATTAGTTATTCTTATCGATGAATCGTCTGGTGGTTCAGCAGTTATTAAAATTGTGTTTAATCATGTTATTTATATATTCTTGTTCCCATTGTAAGTCTATAGGTAGAGTTCTTGGAATCTTGTTATTTTAAACTCTTTTCAATATGTTCCAAATTTTTTATATTTGTGTTTTAGGATTTAATTGTTCACAAAATTTATGCCAACAATTACTTTTTTAAACCGTTCTCTTTAGTTTGACTTCCCCTTTTTTTTATATTCAATTAGATTTTCTGTAGTGAGTGTTTTATGATAAATCGCTATTTTTTCTTTTTTCTTTTGCCAGAGTTCTTTACATTGTGCATTCCACCAAAACATTTTCGGGCAATAACTTTTTTGTTCTTGAAATTTGATCTTGCTAGACGCTGTCATAGCAGAGTTTATTGTTGTAAGGAAATAATTGTAATGTTCCTGAATAGTAGTTTTATTTGGGGTTTTATTGTTTATTAAATTGTCAAATGTATTGCGAAAATGTGCCCAGTCGGTCTTATTTAAGTTCCATTTTCTTAAAGAGAAGGAATATTGTTTTAATTGACTCCTAAAATTTTGATAATATTCTAATATGCATGGAAAGTGTTCACTGGTATACATGTGATCAGGAGTTCTTAATGTATAGAAGTGTGATAATTCACTAGTACAAATTGCTAAAGGCCACTTTAGACGATACAATTTCTCGTGCGATCCCTCGTATGCAATCTCATCGGTTACATTCTTTGATCGTGTAAAGCGTGGATTGTACGATTTTTCATGCTATCTGAAACCTAGCAGAAGTTAGATTCTCTTGGTAGAAAAAATGTGGCATTAAAACAAACTGAATTTCTGTTGTGTCAAGATTCATTGTTATCAATATTTTATTTCTTTTCTATTTTTTAAATGGGCTATACTTTCACAAATATCTGTGGCATAATTACCCTAAAAAACTGATATGTCACAATTATAAACTCCATCATTTTCATCATTGTCTCCCCGTATCCAAAATTGTACCGTGTAAAACACTATACAATATTGTATGATTTATCGTACGAAAAATCTCGTACTATGGATTGTATACATTCTATCATACGAGAGATCGTACGAGAAATTGTATCGTCTAAAGCGTCCTTTAGTCAATAGATGACGGGGAATTACCGTTAACAGATACATGCGTAATAGATTTGTCGTTAAGTATAACTAATGTATGTAAATCGGTTAATTCTTTAATTGTTTCCCCAAGTTTACATGTGTGATTAGAGGATAATTCTAGCAAATGAGCATTCCTATCACCGAGGAAAAATTTTGGTTTCTGAGTTTATATTATGTAATTCCGTTAAACTGTTAAGTGTTAGAAATTAATTTTTCCTATGCGAAGGAATATGTATAGAGAAAATAATTACTATTTGATTACCGATTAAGGCATTTATAGCACAAATATCAATGTTATGGTCTTTTATTAATTTTAATTTATTAGAAAGTTTTAATTCCTCAAATCTTACATTTTCATGAATAATGATACCTGATCCCTCTACTATTTTCTGAATAAGGAGATGTTATAGCATTATATCGTAGGATTTCAATAGTTTGTTTTTCTTTACCCCATATTTCAGAAAGACACAAGATATTTGGTTTCAGTTCTTTTATTAATTGCAACAGATATATTTTGCGGGCCCAAAATGATTTGACGTTCCAGTGAATAATTTTAATTTAATTTGTTTACATAATTTTGACTTCATAATAATTGTCACATTTTATTTGTATCCTTCCTTCCCCTTTTTTACCTAAAATATTGTGGTACGTGCTTCAATGTCTTTAACAATAAGCTTCAATTAGCAGATATTTTTTGACATGTTTGTGCTAGTATTTTTGCATACGGGTTATTTATATAAGATAAATACAGATCTAAAGCTTCAGATAGTAAATTCATAGTTTCAGATATAGTGTTGTGAAATATTGTTTGTTGTTGTTGCACGAATTTTGGTACCTTTTCTATAGGCGGTGGCATTGTATTATAGTTAGAATAAGAAGTGCCAGGAAGTTCATTTCGTTTTTCAATTATCGAGGTTTTGGTGACTTCAATCGGTTCTATGCTTATTTGTTCTTGGAAAACATTCTTCTTTGGATACATTTTATCATTTACTATAACCTGTTGAGATTTTTTTTTCTTACCCAATTCCTCATTTCTATAAGCTTTTGGCCTGTTGGTTCTTGCATGGATACATTTTTGTGTACTTTTAACAGAAGATTCATTTTTCAAAATTTTTGTTCTGGTCTCTCATTGTCATTATAGGTTACACAATTTGAGAATACGTAGCTTCTACATATCTGTTGTTATTTATTGTCTTACACCGAGCAATGTTTATAGCAATGTGATATGGTAAATTGTCTTTGGCCATAATATCGTATGCATTTTGTAAAATTAGACGTTCAGGATATTTTTCATCATTAGATTCATGTGTTGTACTTTTGCAGTTAATACAATGTTTTTCCTGCTGACATGGAGGAAGATGCTTTTCCATTCCAAATCAGAACAACGAGTAGAATTAAAACACTTCTCCTTGTATTGTCCAAAATAAAAACAATTTGTACATTGAATTACTTTACGTTTTTTAAATTGGACAGGTAATCTCACTTTAGATATAATTATATATTCTGGGAGTTTCTTACACATTGGAGGGTAAATTCGATTAATTGCGTGTCTGCTAGTTTAAAGGAATTCTTATCATCAATAATACCTTTCTTTAATCCTCTCATATATAGTATTGGATATGGACATTATTTTGTAATGTTTCCTCATCCGTTACATATACCACACAACTACTTTGCGTTAACATTCTAGGTATTTTCACAGTTATTTTTAGTTTCTCTTGTAGTTCAATGTTAGTAGTAATTGCATTTGTTTTTCTGCAGATTCAAAATATAATTTTACCTTAGTTCGACCCGTTGGTTCAATTTCTTTAAATTGCAATCCTTCAGTTTGCATTTTTAGTGCTGTATTTAACGCTGTATTCAATCCACCTATATTTAGATTTTGAATAGTAACAAATGGACCAACGTTATTTAAATTGTATAGGTTGGGATTATCTTTGTTGATTGTATTTCGTGTATTGCTAATTTAGGATTTTTAGGGTCTTTACCTGTAATTGAGTGATTGACAGTGTCTTCTGTGATTGTTCTTTTCTTAGTAGCATTATTTTTTATCTTCTACTTCTTTTTCTTTGTGTTGAGATAGAATCGGATATTGCATTTCAACATTCTTATCATTATTGAGTAATATAGCTTCCTTACTGAGTTTTAATAAACTTTGAGCACAAGCATGTCTATCTTGAGACATGTTAGTGTGAAAGTTATAGTACCTTAAAGTACCTTCAGGATGAATTTCAGTATTTTTGTTACTATTAGTGGAGTAAGTAAACTTAACTTTGTCCTTTTCTGTACTTGAACTTTCATTGTCTAGCTTATTGTTTGTGTTTTTATCAGTTTCATGCACCTGATTTTCATTATTAACTTCCATTTCTGTTATGTCCGTATCATAATCAAGGGAATACCTAAGTCAAAAGTAACAGTTTGGTTGTCATGGAGATTTGTTTCTTGAAATATCTCTGGAAGGTTCTCATCTTCCATTTGATTTTGTGTCGTGGAATTGTTGAATAATTGATTATATACGAATTAAATGATATTCATTATTAATCATATCAACCTAATTTCTAATTACAAATACTATATATATATATATATATATATATATATATATATATATATATGTTTTATCACCGTACTTTTGTAGTATGACCACCAAAATTCTATTAGTTATTAACAAAACACTTGCGAGTCCTTCTCCCGCTTCATGTTATGTAAACAAGGAGTTTCTTGTTATATACCACACTATGTATGTATGCTTATCTGATTTATATACCACTGACAGTGTATACACTACTAATATAAGATGTTATTACTATGTATTATTTATGATGCTTCATAATAACAAATTATTAAACACTACACCACTCGCAAACACTTCTTCTTATACTGTCCGCCATTTTCCACCCATTTTGGTGTTCATCATGGACTTAAGAATATATAGGACTAGTAAGCCAAAATTTATAGGCCGGAAGTGCGCCTTGCCGCCATGTTTAATTGACCAAAACATTGCAACTGGCCATAAGATGTAATGTTAATTGAGCCACTTTTAATTACAAATTTTAAATTTACGTGAAATAATTTCAAGTATGTGAAGGTTGCGTCTGATGAAGTAGACCAAAGCAATATTTAAGTTTTTCTTCAATAATAATAGTTAAATAATATCATGTTTCAAGATTTCAATGATCACTGCTCTAGAGAAGGAAGTGTATTGCAATAACACTTTTTTATAATAATTAGTAATTAAGGACAAATTTAGATAATTAAAATTTATTTGCACATTCACAATATCGTCTGCTTCCTTTCCAGGAATTATGCGCGATCCACCATGTTGGAATGACAAACTCCATTCTCAGCCGTCCCATTTTAATAACATTGAGTGAATTGCTAGTTATATTCTTACGTCCATGGTGTTCATAGATTGAGCGGAATATAGTAGCATGTGAAATATTTTCCACCTGGTTTATTTGGTAAAGAAGAAAGAATAAGGAAGTAGGAACAAAAAAGAGGAAAATAGCTCGGATAGCCGACAGTTCGCTATGCAGTAAAAAAATACGGAAGTACTTGTCTGCTGGAGAGTTTTGTGTTTATTTCAATATAAATAATTTTTATTACATGAAGTGTGGTGGTAAAGTAGAAAACGGGCTTTTCCGTTGGAAGATTTTGTGATGGACCTGATTCAGCAAACTGGTTCGGTAAGAATGCGAGGGGGTGTTGCTGGTATCACATAATTACGTAACCTGTGTGAGATCATTATATTATATATTTTTATTGTATTGGAATCGTAGTTTATGAAACAATATTGGAATTATGACACAGAACCATTACACTCGCATAAAATAGGACTTTACATATTTATGCATGCCGTTATTGTGCTTAAACGTAACTACTCGGCCCAGGGCCGTACTTACATGGTCACTGTGTTATAATAGCTTCTGTTATAAATCATGCCCCATAGCAGAGTTAGGATTAGTCGGATTACTTTGACCTGAAAATAGAATCTTACTAGGCATAGGGACCGAGTAGGTAAGTACTTTAGAAGACTGACTTTACAATAGACCTGTCACTAGGGTGACCACCTTTTACTTTTGCCCAACCCGGAGAATCTGAGATTTAAAAAAAGAAAGAAAGCGGGGTGTGGGACAGAGCAGAGTCCCAGCAGGAAGTCCAGGGTCCCCCAGTACGAGGGCTAGAGAGTGGGTATGGGGGACGAGAATCCAAGCGAGTATTTCATTTTTAGATTAATTTAAATAGTTTTACTGGAAGAGCAAAAATTGTAGATAAATTGCGTGCATTATTACGAGTAAACAAATACATAATTAATACAAACACCAAATAACGATTTTTGTGGTTTTTACAGCATGTTAGTAGTCAGTCCCTTCTGTTCTTCTTTTGCTAAGAACGCACTGAATAGCTTGGTCCATAGTTCCGCTTTGACTAGGTACACCCGCATTTTGTTTCGTTCGCCTGTCCACAAATTTGACATGATAGAAAATACACGTTCTACGCAAGTGTTGCTTACAGGAATGGACAGTCGCTTTCGCGATAAATTTGTGAAGTAGAGGAAAATTCGAGTTTGAACATTTTCGCCCAGACTTCACCGACATGTATTTGTGAAGGTATGATCATCAAATTTTCCCAGAACTTCATTTAAAAGTGTAACCTTATCGTAGAGGTCATCTTCGTTAACATCTAGTTTGCAAGATAACTGCATTGAACTGAATCGGTCGATTCACTTGATTCAAGATGGTGATTACTGAAAAATGCTTGAAAGGAGTATTTCATAATTTTAGTACTTCCTTAAGTACGCCAGTGCTCTTCGATAAACTTCAGTCGCCTCGTAGATAAATTTACGCCTTTCAGTATCCTTAACGTGTTTAAAGTAAGATGTTGCCTTGCTGCCAAAGAACTCATCTTTTAACCGACTTTCCAACTTCACGCGTAGTTCTTTGCGTTCATGCAATCATACCACCGTGCATAGTACACTATCCAGCTAACCATTATGCTTTATTCGGATTTTGGACAGAATGATTAAATAGTATGTCGTCACGCGCACTCTGAGAATTACTCCAATTTCTGGTTCCCGTTCGGCTTAGCATGTTTTTCGGATCGTTAGACAGCGTGAAACGGTGGAAGATGTTTTTCAGTAACTGAAGTCAAAATTAATCCTGTCAATTTATTTAATTTTTTAGTAGTTATTTATCGGCATTTATATATGATAATATTGAAAACTTTTTACAACAAGTTTAACCAGGAGCCGGGAGATAAGGTGTTCAAACCCGGAGAGGTGGTCACCCTAGAGAAGTGCCAGTGCGGAAGCTTGCGGTCGAGTTTAAAACGTTTCCAACGAGTTCGTATGCCTTTATTTTGTTTACCTGCATGTCAGTAGAAGGATTACGCTTTCTTTACTGTTACTTCGTGGATTTAGTACATCTTTTTCTCTTCTTATAAGGGCTACCTGTTATTACTGCGCTGTAAAATAGTTTAACCCTTTTCTGCTCCATCCACGAGGTGGCAACCTGTTGTCTTAACACTACATTGTCGAAATTTACGCGAAAACAAAGTTTTTACCGAAAGAACGAAGGCAGGTTAGTGCTCAGGTTCATCCTTTTTTATAACTATTCAGTGCCTATTTTATTTACACACTATACCGCTAGGTTTGTTTTCTTTCCAGAAAAAGTTAAAACTGTGTTTTCTTACATACGGATATTTCCACCACACACAAAAAAAAGCATGTTTATGCTCTTGATTTATATAGTTTGGCATCGTACACTAAGAAATCGAACACTACAATCTGATTTGCTGTTTACTCCTTGAATGAATGTTCAGATAAATATCCCTCAAAGTGGTTCCTCGTACAGGTATCGAGTAGTGCAAATTTCACAACCAGCTTTTGATCTCCTGAGTATATATTGATAGTACTTCTCCATCCAGTATTTCGCAGTTTTTCTCCCCACAAGCTTCTGTGCAAACGAACTCCACACTGATTCCTTCGCAAGTGCCTGAAACCTTCATCGTTTAGGCAAACATAAGATTTTAAGCGGTCCGAAATCACTGTTGTACTTGGTAAAAGTCTTTTTCTTTTTCTTAGTTCACTTTGTCAACCTCTACAACAATCGGAGGACTACATGTGTGTGTGTGTGTCGAATTTTTCAATCCCACTGGTACACACTTCTCTGCAGTAACTGCTCCAGTCAGCAACGGTTTGCGATGAGTATTTCAATTCTTGCTGTATTACCTGCTGCCTATCTCGTTTTAGCATACACCAAAATACCACGACAATAACACTTCTCAACATTTTACTTTGTTCTTTTAAAACATTACCTTTGACCGCCAACACCTCATTACAGTCGACGTTGACACTTAGAAATGTAGATATTTCTCCTCCAAGCAACTTTCACGTGATAACCGCACTTTTTACATCGACTTCTAAGTTCTATTAGCCCATTTGTTTCCAGCAGGTGAAGGACATTTTCCTCCTCTCCTGTATATTCCTCTATGAAAGAGAAAACAAAGTGTCACAACTATTACAGCGCACGGCCATCCTACCCAGTGATGCCAATTTCTTCAGAGACGTTTTCCCTTCACAAGCTTCAAAATTTCCCTTTTCCGGATAAAATTTCACTTCATCCAAACCGTTCCAGACATTCAAGTGTTAAGTAAGCATGTTTTAATCGTTTTAGCCCCCCCCCCCCCCCTCTTGTAAGCACAGACAAGCAAATACCTGTCAGCCTTTCTTTGTGCTTATGTAAGACATTAAAGTTCGTATTCAAAAGACCCGTTTAAATCTTTAGATCAACATTCTAATATGTAGTGTACCATGTGTTACAAATTACGAAGGGAGATCCTAATACTAGTGCTTGCTGGTAAGTTTCAACATACTACCTGTTTGGGTAGAAAGGGATGTACGGAGATGGGGAACTGGACTCACCAAAATTTGGATTTTTTTTTATTGAATTAATTCAACAGTATCATTTTCGTGGAAATTATCTTCATTTTTCTTGTTTCACAACCAGCCATACATCAGACCCCCCGAAGGCGTGGAGCCCTCTCCCCCCACAAACTTCCATTCCGTTAACAATATGATATACTAGTGAATAAATTATGTTCCAGTACCTCATAATTCTTCAGATCGTTTTCAAATTTGCCACTAACGTAAGCCAGAACTACGGACCAAACTAAAAAAATTTTTTTTCTGTTGCATGGTTGCAGAGAGTCACTATCCCATATGTTTTTCATCTATAAACGTGAGGGCGGCAATCTAAAATCCTTGTTGCCATATGTATGGAAGTAACCATTAAAATAGAATTAAATGAAATTACGAACAAAAACAGTATGATTTATTTGAAGCTGGTGTGTCCCTTTGTTGAATGAAGTTTTAATTATTCTTTCATAAATGTTTCAAGACATTATAGCAGATTAAAATGATTTTCAATTATTGGATTTCAATATTGACAACATTTTGCAGGGTCCAAGCATATAAAAAAGTCTTTCCAGAGCTTCAGCTTTTTTTTTTTTTAAAAAAAAAGACATGAGCCGAAAGGAAGCTTGTTTTATGGTTTCATTATCCCAGCTCAGTTTCTTTCCCCCTGACTCGCCACAAGTTTGACCCTTGTTTCCAGTTTCTTCATTGCTGAAACGAGATACCACTGGATGGGGGAGCAGAGTTCCGTTAACATCAGTCGCCACTTCAAGCAGGCAAAAGAGGTTGGGAACATAAAGTTCTCTATATTTTTTTTTTTCATTCTTCTGTTGTTTTGTTATTAGATACAAATGCAAGTAGAGATTCATAGGTTCAAATTTCCCTTCAGTTGGCATCACTGATCCTACCGTTATTTTCCCCACTTTCAGTTAAGTACTCTCTGTCTCGTGCCCATCCACTCTTCCGCTACTTGTAAATAGTCCCACATTCAATTGCTATTTCTTCAGACTTCATACGCATCCCATTGATTTTTTTTTTTTCCTGTACGGCTCACAAGTTATTAGCTTACCTATTTCTCCTGTAAATTTTGCTAATTTTTACTGATTCTGGATCGGCTCTGTGGAACTTAGCCCACTTTTGATTGCCCCTCGTTAAGTACGGTATTGCCCGCTAATTAAATCTAATAGGTAGACAGCACTTTAGGTCCCTTGATCGTTAAAAAAAAAACTTAAATTTGTTAGGTTACATTTTGCTAGGCTAACTTAAATTAGTATACGGCTTGAGCCAAAGATGCCTCAAGGCAGTAAGTGAATTTATTTAAATTAAATTAGTATTTTTCAGTCTTCATTAATTAGGTTTAACGCTCTTTTTTCACGCTGCTCCCAGTAATTTTTTATTTTTTAAGAAAAAAATATGGAGAGAGAATAATTTTGTATAGTAGGCTTATTGGTGCTTATGAGATATGAAGTAAAAAGTGTTTTAAAGAAATCAATTTTAGCAGAAATATTTGACAGCGAATTATAACGTCATAAACTGGGTCGTCAGATAGCTAGGATTGAATTCTGTAAAACACTCTTCAACTTCATATCAGGGCTGCAGAGTCGGCTGACACACAAGCTTGACTCCGACTCCTGAATTTTTAATACTACCGACTCCGACCTTTATAAAATTTGTAATATATACTTCCTTACATTAATTGATAAACGCAAAGTAAAATCAAGGAGAATCATCAGGCTATTTTTAGAAGCTTGCTAAGCACATATTAAGCTTGTTATTTGAAATTTCATATTTGCGTACAAAATGGTGGAATATATAACTAAACATAGCTCCTCGTGTCTAGAAATAGTTTAATAATCGACGCTGGAGCTGGACGATTGTTATAATATAAATTAAAATAGTTTTTATTTATTAATTTAAAGTATATATATATATATATATATATATATATATATATATATAATTGGGGAGCTGCTGTGAATAAAAGACAGTGGCGATCACAGTGAGAGCTTCGGCTCTCCTCTCCCAACCCGTCTGGTCAGCGTGGGAGCAGTAGACCAACTCCTCCCTTCGGGGAGAGGCCTCATCCACTAGTGGATTGAATATGGCTGTGATTTATTATTTATTTATATATATATATATATATATATATATATATATCCTAGGTACAACACATGGCAGCCACTTCACAGTAGAAAAACCATACTAAGAACAAACACTATAGTATGAACAAAAACAAATATAATAGATATAAGAAAATACTATAGATATGATGTTAAGGCAGTAAGTGAATATCATAATATCATAAAGGTACTTTTGTGAAGGTAAAAATCAGAAAGGTTAGTCATTGAGTGATACAGGTATGGAAAGTCTGATTAAAAATTATTTCCTTCCTAAAGATAATCTTAGTTTTGATGTAGAAATAGTCGTTACACCTGTTATTAGCTCTCGGAACATGCGAAGAATATCATTTATGCGGACATCACCATTCATAATTATTAAGGTGGTCTAGTTCGGTAGTCTGTCGACTCAAGGATCGCGGGTTCGAATCCCACCTCGGTCATGGATGTTGGTGAGTGTGTTTTAAGCACTTGAGAAGAGAAATACAAGTAGAATGATTTCAAACAGCCCGCGTAGGGCCAAATTTATGCTTATCTCTGGTGCATGGGGTCTTCGGATCGATCCCGTCTCATTCCGTGTGCCCTTTGTGGTGGACAAACACCGCGTGTGTGGGTTTTCTAGGAGTTTCCTCCCACTTTTTTCATTTCATCATTTCTCCAGTCATCATCCATTCGGTCTGAGCCATACTTGCCTAATGCCTTAAAATTAAAATTTAATGGAATCTAAGGTTCGAGAGATTACGGCGGAAAGGGAGGTAATTTAGTTGAAGGTAGGAAAGAATGTCAGTTTTGAATAGGGATTAATATAACCTGAAATGATAAGTAAAGTGAATCGACTCAGTATCTTTCAGATTGGAAATATATAATTGTATTTTTATTATCCACAATTAGTCAACAACTAACCGCTAATACAACTGCCTCGCGAGAGGTATTCTTCATAAATAGATGCATATGCTTTTAATCAAGGATTAACTCAGAACCCAACGAGAACTCCTACTAACCCATAATCTTATGGGAAATTTTCATTTTTAACGAATTATGTTACAATTTGCATTTAGCAGGAGTCGGAGTTTTTGACGACTCCGACTGCAGCAAAGCAAAAATTGCTTCCGACTCCACAGCCCTGCTTCGTATCACAGAGTTCCATAAGCACCAAAAACCCACTTTTCAAAATTGTAATATTTCATCTTCCCATAATTTTCCAAAAGCAAAAAAGGTGATGGGGAAGCGTGAAAAGGAGCGTTAATGATTCTAATCGTGTCCAGAATCATTGTTCCAAAAAGAGTATCCATGTAGTTTAACTAGAATATATTTTGGAGAGAGTAGATAGCTAATCCTTGACACGTAATTTCTCTTCAATTTGGGTAGATTTAAGTTAGAAACAGCAAAATGTAATTATTGTTTACGTAAGGAATATTTTTTTTTTTTTACCTATTTTCGTATTCGTGTACATTTTTTTGTTAATTCTGTGCAAAGGGCAGGTCTCTCATCTATTCCGCTGCCTATCTTAAATATAAGGAACATATTAGTAATGAGTAATGACCGGTTCTTTACGGCACACAAGCGTACCCAATCGTAAATACGCTTGTATTTGGTTTATTAAAGGAACCGAGCGAGTCATAATGTAATGAGACGATAAATTGTGATTGACTTCATAATTGACCAGTGTTATTCACTCCTAATAATTCATAGTAATTGGTCATTCTTCTTGTAAAAATCAGAGTTCGTTCGTAATAAAGCATACCGGTAGTGTTATATACCTGTACAGTAGTGTTCATTTTTTTTTAACGATCAAGATTTATTTTTAAGTGTTCATTGTGTGTAATTTCCGAAGAAGTAGGAAGAATTACTAAGATACGCAGAATACAGTATTTTATGTCCGTTCATATCTCAGGGAAGGGGATATATATCGGTACACAGAACTAGGAAAGATTTTTCTCAGAGAATGGAAAGTTCTAACAATTCCTCTTTACAGATCGAACACTGGTTTCATGATAATTTTCTGATTTTAATGTTGGTAAATTCTGTTTTCAGTCAGGATTTTCCTAGCTTTTCGACGTTCGTTAACCTGCAAATGTACTTATTGATCTAAAGTGTTATAGAACATGAACTTCTTGCGATTTTAAACTTCTAAATGAAAATTATGTATCAATATTTCAACAATGTAGCACACTGTACTTATAAGCATACTAGAATTCCGAACGAAATTACTGTGATATGTTACGGATATCGCAAGGATTGTTGGAACTTCAATTTTTGAGCAAGTGTCTTTTATAGTAGCTAATTCACTATGACAAATTTTGTAGAATCCTACGTTTATTTTAAAAAATATAGTAAGTCACGGTCTCACGAATAGGATGGGGATTGGTGTGTAAAAGAATTTTGCCATACAAACCTCTTTTTGTTTGTGTTTTTTTTAACTTTTTAAGAATTCTGTGAATATTATTTATGGTCTTGACCATTTACCAGATATTAATCTTTGTTTGTACTTTGTTTTCCTTTCCAGGTGTAAATGAAAAAAAGAAAGAAAAAAAAATAGCCGATAATAATGAAAATTAACGAGAAGAACCTTGCAGCCTTTGCTACTTCGGCGACACCGATTGACCGAGAAGGATGGTTAGTAAAGCGAGGTGATGTCAATAAAGCGTATCAGAAACGATGGTTTGTCCTAAAAGGAAATCTTCTGTTTTACTTTGAGAAGAGAGGTGATAAAGAGCCGGTTGGAGTTATTGTTTTAGAAGGATGCACTATCGGTAAGTTTCAGTAATACTTTTCTTCTGAACATTATTTTGGGCCCTTGTATATTTGAGTTTTATTCATGGATAGCGGTTCCGATTCATGGTATCCGGCGAGGGACGCCATCTTCAGATCGGGCAACCTTGAACTTTAGACTTGTTAATACAAACGAAGATGTCGGTATAAATTCCAAATATTTTATGTATTAGATGTTGTCGATTAACATGGGAAAATGTCAATAAGTACTATTTTTATTAATGTACATTTAAATCATACTATGTGTCACTATTCTGAATGCATTATAATAGAAACTCATCTCAGTTTTAAAATCATATGGTGATTGTATCAATCCAGTGAACTTCGTCAGGTGTTAAAAAGCAAAAGGAATAGATATTTTAAGCCATCATATGTAATGTGTTGTTTAATTGTCATTTTTATTGTATGTATGTTCTATTTATATATAACTTTCTATCATTAATTTTGCCGAATCAGTGTATTTCTTTATTAACAAACTGTAAAAGGAAAGCTGGAGAAACTAGCAAACAGTTTTAGGCCCAAACAAATGATTTGAGCTATAAAAGGAGAACTAAAAAAAATAGTTGTTAAGTAAGATGAAAAAGAAAACAAATCAAAGAAATTATCTTAATAAATAATAATTGAAGGTAATGAAATATAAGTTTTCTTTAATTATGTGTAAAACTCTACTGAGTAAAAAGATTGGTAAAATATGTAGATAGCCCTTGTATGACAACATGTTAGCCGAGTAATTACTTCGCAAGTTCTATAAAGATTCAGCATATAGAAATTATGTAAGCTGAAAAGGGCATTTACATATATATGACTTATTTCGTGAGCTCAGGTCGATATTACCTCGTTCTTAAAGATTTATCCCATACTGCTGTTACCGCCCATACAGTTCATTTTATCTTATCTTAAATATTTATCTTTTAGTTTCTAAACCGTGTAGTTTGGGGCGCTAAGCCAGCGACTCCAAGGTTCCGGATTTGAATCAGGACTGGGGCATAGGTGTGAATTTTATCTAGCATCGCATTCATAATCGTGACGGGCCAAAGTCAAAGCTACCAAAAATGGCCCATACAAAACAAAGTTTACAAAGTTTTTTTTTTTTTTTTTTTTAGTTTCTAACCTTCCACCCTCCTTGATGATCAGTAAACTGAAGGAAACGTTGAGTCGTGCTGGCGTTAAACATAAATTACATACACCATCATAATTAGCCAAGAACTAGGATGAATTACCATTCAAATAAAAAAAAGTGAAACAGTCCTCTCTTCTATACTTTTCCCTCTTGTCCAGGTACGGTTTTCAATCTAGAACGTCGAAATTAGAACAATTTAGACCAGAGAGCTGGTGGCCAAATATAGTAATTGGTAACTGTGGCGCGCCAATTTTGCTTATTTTTTAAACACTGCATGCCATTCTTTTTTTTTTTTTTATTCACTTTATTATCGCAAGTTAATCTCAATATAAAACTTACAAAAACATACACTCTGAATAGCTTGAGGGTAATATATTTTATCCGTGAATTTGTTCTTAAACATTTTAGTCCTTCAAACTACTTTTCAGTTAAACAGCAATCCAGTGATTTAGCTAATACTTAGATGCTGGGGCGGGATGGGAGGAGAGAAATGTAAAAATAACTTTTTTTTTTCTTCTTTCGTGTAGACCATTTTCGTATGGAGAAAATGCGTATCCTTTATTTCCAGGGTGGGTCATTCCGTGTCAAATCAACACACCGTGTAAAGTTACCTCAACATCTCAGGTTTTGATGATTTTTTTTTTTTTTCAAAATATATCAACCCGCTTTGAAAATACTAGTATGTAAAGTTCCCGAAATATGTCCCCAAAACTCACCACCTATAGTGGTTTTCAAATTGCTATAGTAGTTTTCCTAATTAAGCTATAAAGATGGGAGAGGTGTCATATTACAGCATTTTTTACTGCCTTTCCTATGATATGCAATACAATAGGAGTTTTGCGATGAAAAAGTACTTTTTCAAAATTTTTCAGAAGATTCTAGGAAATAGTTTATATTAATGTATATGATGTACAGAGTTTAAAAAGTGGGATGGTAATAGGTTCATACGTAAAATAATTAAAACAAAAGAAAGTTTCACCAACATTACTAAAGGAAAAAAAGATAATAGTTTCAAAAAAAGAACTGCGTGATTGACACGATCTTTTATGGTAAAAATGTTTCTGATTCTACAGATTCCTCGTGTGTTGCAAAAGTAAAGTTAACGGCAGAAATATTTTCTGCTGCCTATTTATTCAGCTGAAGAGGGGTCAAGATTTGGTTTTTATATGGCAGCTACAAGCTAGCTTTAAGAGCCAGTCTCTTAACCGTGCCGCCAACTCTTATCACAAGGCCCTTTTCCGTGTAGTGTGGCTGAAAAGCGCCATTCAGCTTCAATGTTTAAATATTGCATATGAAAGCACAACTTGATTTTTTTCTTATTTGTATATTGGCAGCACGCCCATCACATAAATAAATAAAACTTTTCAAAGACATGCTTTTTTAAACAATTCGTACTAAAAAGTAAAAAAAAAATTTGTTTATGCATGACTAAAAAGGAAAGCATAGGATGTGCTCTCATATACAGTTACTTTATAAATTCTTCAATTGGCGCCCCTACATTTTTTTTAGTCATGTATAAACAGTTTTTTTTTTTTTTTTTTTTTTTTTTACTTTTTAGTACAAATTTGCAACGTACCCCCAGCGGGAAGAGTAATTGTGGGCGGTGACTTGAATTGACTTGTAGGCAGAAGCAGAAAAAGCATTGATAGAACCCACGGTGGCTGGGGTGTGGGAGATAGAAACGAAGAAGGAGAACGAGTAATAGACTTTGCAACGACATTCGATCTGGCATTTTTTCAGAAGAAAAAGGAACATCTCTTAACTTACAAGAGTAATGGAAAAGAAAGTCAAATTGATTTCATCTTGTGCCGAAGACAACATCTTAAGAACTGCAAGGTCATAAATGGTTAAACTGTGGCCCCACAACACAGAGTGGTGATTGTGAACTGGGAGTTTGTATGTAGAAATAATAGGAGGGCGCGAAATGGAGAGCCCAAAATTAGATGATGCAGAGTGAAAGAAGAGAAAGTAAGAAAATTGTTCAGGGAAGTGATTATCGAAAGAATAAAACTGCAAGAAGAGGATGTACGAAAATAGTGGGATGTGAACAGTAGGATCATGCTAACGGCCGCAGAGAAAACTTTGGGTAGAACTTCTGACAAGAGCCTCCCCCCCGCCCCTGCAGAAAAAGAGACGTGGTGGTGGAATGAGGAAGTGCAAGTAGCTATTAAAGCGAAGAAGAAAGATAAAACAAGATGGGATGCTTCAGGGACAGAAGATAAATGTAGCTTCAAAGCGGCTAATAAGGAAGCAAAGAGGGCAGTGGCTAGAGCAAACGTGCAAGTCTAGGATGAACTGTATGACGAACTTGAAACACCAGGTGGAGTGAAGAAGCTATACAGGTTAGCAAAAACCAGAGACAAGGCAACAAAGGATAGGCAAATTAAGAATGGCCCAGGATTAGTGCTTACCGGTGAAGGCAGGATTAAAGAGAGATGGGCCGAATATTTCGAAACGCTCCTAGATGAAGAAAATCCTAGAAAAGTTCTTAGAGACGGAACCCCAAATCCTGGACCAACGCCAAGAATAAGCCGAGAAGAAGTAGAAAAAGCAGTAAAGAAAATGAAGACCGGAAAAGCTATAGGTCCTGATTGCATACCAGTAGAAGCGTGGAAGAGTTTGGGACCAGAATGTATGGGATCTGATGCAAAAAATCGATGAACAAGAAAAAAATTCCAACTCAGTGGAGAGAGTGTTATTGTACCAATTTTTAAGGAGAAGGGAGATATACAGGGTTGTGGAAACTATAGAGGAATCAAGCTAATGTCACACACGATGAACATTTGGGAGGAAATTATAGGAGGAAGATTACGAGAAGAAACATCAATAGGAGAAGAACAATTTGGATTTATGCCAGGAAAAAGTACAACGAATGCAACTTTTATATTAGGACCTAAAAGGACTTCATATGATCTCTTGATTTGGAGAAGGCCTGCGACAGAGTACCACGTCAGGAAGTATGGAGATGCTTGAGGGAGAAAGGAGTGCCAGAGAAATATGTAAGGATAATCCATGATATGTATACAGGAGGTAGAACTCAGGTAAGAAGTAGTGTGGGATTGACACACCAAATCTCTGTTATGGTTGGATTACACCAGGGTCCAGCCTTAAACCCGTACCTCTTCAACATAGTCGTAGACATTATAACTCAGAATGTGAGAGATGAAGCCACCTGGGGTATGATGTTTACCGTGCAATACTAATAGGGCAGAACTTGAAAGGAAAGTAGGGAGTTGGAGGAAGTCTCTGGAAGATAGAGGCCTAAAGATTAGTATAGAAAGAAAACTTGAGTATCTTGAGTAACGGAGAAGGAAATGGAGAAGTAATGTTGCAAGAAGAACGATTGAATAAAGTGAAAAGTTTTCAATATTTAGGCCCAACTGTTACTGGGAATAGCGATTCGGACTCGGAAATAACCAACAGAATGTAAGAGGGATGGCGAAATAGGAAGAAAGTAAGTGGCATTCTCTGCGACCGCAGAATCACGGTGAAGAATAAAGGGATGATTTACAAAACAGTGGATAGACCAGCAATGATGTACGGAGCAGAGACGTGGCCAATAAAGAAACACAAGAAAAGAGACTAGATGTCACCGCAATGAGAATACTACGCTGGATGTGTGGGATAACAAGAAGAGACAGTGAGAAATATGAGAGTAAGAGGTACAACTACAGTTGTAGAGGTATCTAAGAAGATACATGAAAGAAGACCGCAGTGGTATGGACATGTAATGAGGAGAACAAATGACTATGTAGTCAGAAGAGTGATGGCAGTGGAAGTCGAGGACAAGAGAGGTAGAGAGAGGGAGGCCAAGGAGAAATAGATGAATAGGGTTAAGAAGGATCTCGGGGAGAAAGGTATGTCAGGGGAAGAAGTTCAGGACATTGCTTTGTGGAGAAGACTCATCAGAAAAGTCGACCCCACGTAGGTGGGAAAAGACTGAGAGAAAGAAGAAGTAGGAATTGTTTAAAAGAAAAGTATGTCTTTTAAAAAAGTCTTTTTTTTTAAGTTATTTCGTTGTTCGGATACTTTTTCTCAAGCTAATGTTATGTGACCCAAATCCTAAAGTGTTCTGCAACCAGTGAAACGGATAATCGTTGCAGGCTCCTATTTATTTTAGGATAAAGAAGTCCATATTTAAAAAAAATATATATTATAATATGCTTTTAAAATATATATGAAGATTACTATGTATACGTAGCCTTTACAGCAGATGTCTAGACCACATAATTTGTGCGGCCAATTGCTCTCATTTTCATGACAATCTGGGACTAATTTACGTGAAAATAATATGAAAGAGGATCATTTATGATTTTTGTTATCGAAATGGGAGAATCTCTGACTTTTTAGGTTTGACAAACCTGCAAATAAGGTAGATTTTCTATAAAATTTTTGTAAACTGTTCTTTCCTTGACAATGAACGCGTGATTTCGACCTTTAAAGCAAACACGTTTTTTGGTTTGTAGAGTTTTCCCTGAAATGACACTTTTAGTAAGTATATCTGTAAGGTGTTGTAAAAGGTCTGTTCTCCTGGCTCTATACAGAAACGGGACTGTAGCATTTTATCACAGTTTTTATTATTATTATTATTATTATTATTTTCCTTGTGATCGTGACGCCGTTGCAGGACACACGGTGATCATCTTGCAAGTACCTCAATGTGCCCTCTTGACTCAGTGTAGATCTCGAAACGGCGTGGAGATTGGGCGATGGTTAGCAGGAGAGACATATACGAAGTAACTCAAATACGATAAAAATTAATAAAATACGACAGTATGTATATGTAACTTATCTTCTCCGATTTGTTTGGGTATTATAATACTTAGTGGAGGATTTATTTTCCTGAATCTGTTCCTAGATACGAAGTAACATAATTATTTTTATTATTATTCTCATAAAGACATTTCATTAATCACCTACATCTGCGGAGACATTGACCTACTCATGAGAGTTACCAATCAAATTACTAATGTAAGAATTACATTAGTAAAATATATGATTACATGAATTGTTCATGAGGATTTTATTATTATTATTGTTTTAGAATTAGCTGAAGATGAGGAGCAGTTTTCCTTCAAGATCGTATTCCATGGCGCAGGAAATAGGAGCTACGTTCTTGGAGCTGAATCTCAGGAAAGCATGGAAGCATGGATGAAGGCGTTGGCATGTGCAAGCTATGATTATATGAAGCTTATGGTGGCTGAGCTTCAAAGGCAGCTGGACGAAATGGAAGGTAAATATTGGGTTTTTAGTTCATTCAAACTTGAATTATTACATTTCATGTACTGAAGTGGGTTCGTGAGATATTGTCTGGATTTCAGATCATTTATAGTACAATTTGGTTGGAGAGAAGGAAGTTTTTATTATCATGTCAGAAGTTTTTTTCTCTATCAAACGCATATCTTTTTCAAATTAGCTGCTGACTTAAACTTCATATGGTAAAGTTTTACATTAGACTCGAAATATAACTTTAAAGAATAATTGTCAGCAGAAAATAGATATATATTTATGTTGGAATTTGAAAAGAAAACCTTACCTATTTCAGTTCAAAGCCTAACATTATCTTTCACTTTATGCCATTGTAAGTGTCCAACAGCATGTAACTGTACTTGAATACATATACATACAGATTTCAGTTCAGTTTACCTTGTTTTCCATTAATTCCTATGGTTCCAAATATTTTTCTAACTACCATCCTTTCTAAATAATCCATAACCCATTTGACTTTCCGACAAAAAATCGTTGACCCATAAGTACAAGAATCCCAATTTACCCCATTCCTCAGTACTTACGAAAATCGTTCGCCAATATTCTGATGTGGTCGTTCGCCATTTTTTTATTCTTTATAATGTATAATTGACATGTGACTCTTTGTGTGATCTGCACGTGACTATGAGGTGAAGATGCTCGAAGTTCTATTTGCAAAGAATAATTATTTCATGTGAACAGGTCGTGATGTAATCATGTCGCGTATCTTGTAAGCCATCCATGAGCTCTTCGTTAGTGTGATCAACAATTCTTCGAGTTCTCGTATTTGCGTTCAGTCCATTCTCTGCGAATTCAACTTCAGTAGTGTATAGAATAGAACACCATTGTCTGTATCTGAACAAGCCCTTTTCCCAATGCATTACCACTGTACTCTAGGGTTCAACACGAATAAGTCCTCTTTATATTTATACGTACATACCCTTTTGAATGAAGAGGCACTTAACCTTTTTTTTAAAAAAAAAAATTGTTCATGCATGCTCTTTGGTTTTACATATGCATGGAGACCAGTAGATACTTACACTTCAGAACGCTGTGAAGTATTATCGCAGCTAATTTGTAAAATTACACACACTTTTCATCGTAGAAGTCCTGTTTAAACAAGCCGTGGACAGCGCTGAAAAGAAACATGAAAGTATGCGCTTCGTCTTCCTTGTCTTGGCTAGTGCACACAGCACAAATAACTTTTTTTTAAATGTATTTAAAAAGGCGAAGCGTAAACCTAAATAGCCGGTAGCCTTCGCACTTCCCTACTAAATGCACATCAATATGAACCATATAACCATAGTGAAACAAAAACAGATAAGCTTTAAAGTGAGTGTATACAAATTGTGAAGTCAATTGAAAGATTCGGGTAATCGCCTGGGTAATTTGTTTCCGTTTCAGTAAGGTTAGTATGAGTTTGATACGCATATCACAAATCGCGGTGCTAGCTAAAGCAACTCCATTGGAAGTAAACATGAATTATATTTGCTATTCTTGTGTTTGAGGACTGCTACAGATGATAATTGAAACAGGACACACAACCTTAGAAACATATATTTTATTTACAGGCAATACCTTTCCATAAAACGTTGTTCGAAATAACCTTTAAAGCAACACGAGTCCATAAAAAATCCCTGGATGCAATTTCCTACAGATCAGCGTGCTATTTGATATATATATATATATATATATATATTACCGTGATCCATAGAGATACTGCTTCAATATTGAATCAATTCATACAACTGATGCAAGTGAGAAATCTAAATTTTTATTTTTTTCAAATGCAAAATTAATTTTCTGTTAAATTAATATTTTCATGAGTTCTAATTGGAATTGCTCAAACACGCAGATTCAGCTCATCATTAATTCAATTGACTACGAAATGCTATACGTGACTGTGTGTAGATTTGGAAGTGGATTACGCGCTATTGCAATGACAAGTGTACTTCGGGTGGAATCGTGAGAACCTCGGCAGCCCGAAGAAGCAGAGCTTATGTTTTTTTGTTTTTACGATTTTTTTTGTGTAAACTGTGGGGCTATAAAAGCCAAACCGGTGTGGCTTTTAACACTTTTAACGGCGGCAGACATTTGAGCAAGGCGGTGAATCTTTGACCTGTGGAAAAAAGCGAGAAGGGGCCAGCAACAATGGTCCAGAGAATTCTAAAAATGCAAGTCCAAACTCGGTTTTGAGAATTCTCTTGGGTGGAGGTTCTACGCGGAAAGCATTAAGTTCAGCGATGAAATGATAAAATGGCAAAGTAAAAATGTTTGTTTTGTTTTGGAAGTATTAGTTAAAAGCGTGGAACTAATGAAGTTAAATTCTGTGCGAAGCCGCTGTACCATTGTCATCTCTTCGGCCTATCTCCAGGTGAGTTTGATTGCAGTTAGACCCGCCGTGGTCGGCTCACAAAGATTCGGATAATGAATTTGAGTACTGAGAAATCGTCCCGTTGTGATGGGCAATTTACGAATCACTAACATGTATGTTAATAACGATTATGTGACTAGGCCGGGAAGTTATAAGTATTGAAGTCGAGAAGTTGTTGCGATGTACCCTTGCATTTCCGAAAATGAAAGTGGGTTTGTTCCCAGTTGAAGGGTGATAATCGTAATTCAGTTACGTTTGATCGGTGAATTTTGAATTTTATGTATAGCCTTTAGGCATCTAAGGCTCAGGCCGTGATAGGTAAGGGGAAGGGAGTCGGGAAGGTTTGATCGCTGCGTATCAAGGAAAAGTAGCATTGCACGACGCGATAATTCATTGGGCAGGGAAAGGCCCAGGAATTGTATCGTAGGAGGATACCGGACTGTCAGGAAGAACAGAGGGTAATCCGATGAGACGTGTAATGCACAAGGGCAAGAAGCGAAGCCATAACGTATGATTTAAAGCTAGGTTATGTTAAGAAGCTTACAATCGACTAGTGATAATGTGTCATGACAGATCGCCAGCTCAATTAGTCAGTCTTAAGTTGGTCTAGTTAATTTAAGTAAAAGAAATAGACCCGACCACTTGTTTGATATCTCAATGAACGGAACAGCGAGTAAGAAAGAGCAGGCGCAGATTTAACCTGCTTTCATAGTCGTCACGTGGCCGAGGGGCGAGAATAGCGTAAAATGAAGAAAGTAGAGGATGTCAAATTCAATTAGCATGCAAAGAGTAAAGAGCCGTGACCCACTGGGGAAGTATAGGACGCGAGTTTTCTCTAATCTTGTTTTGTTATTAAAGAATTGTTAAATTCATAGCAATGAATTTTATTGGATTTTAATGGAGAATTACGGGTCTCGTGAGCCCACCTCCTTCCCTAAATAAGGTTAATATGTTGAGAAAAAGGTCTCAACAATTTTTGAGACGCCCAGGCATACACCCTAGATATCCGGTGGTGTAGTTAAAACAAATGGCTAGTTAGGGAGCGGGAAGTTAAAATTGAAGTAGGATGGCAAAGTCTGTACTAATATCTGCGACCAGTAAGTAAAAAGCTAGTCAAGTTTCACCCAAAGGTAACGTCGTCACACCGCAAAAGCTTCTAGCGGGAACAAACACTTAAGTCTCACAACTCTTAAATAGTTGATCATTTTTATAAACATTGAATAACTCAAACCAACTCAAATTTTGCGTTTTCTGCAGAGACCACCACACATCTGAATTGTTCAAAATAGTGCAGTCCATATTTGTACTTCACTGAAACTTCGTTTTACCGATTACAATTAAAGCCATGTCTGTCCCTACAGTTAATAATCTCAAGACTTTAAGATTAGATTCAACGTCAATCCGAAAGTTTGCTACTGCTGTGATTCACAAGGTAAAACGTGTTCCTGTTTGTGTTATGTTGATGCTCAGTTCTATATATATATGTCATTTTTCCAACGTGAGTGCTCCCTTTTCTTGTGAATTTGCCCATCCTTCTTTATCTTTTACCTTTTCATAACATTCTAATTCTAGTTTACTATTGATCATCAACTTAACAGTTTTGGTAGTGGCGGAGCTAGGTTCCCCAAGCGTCGGATGATGATGGATATGGTCTAGAAATCTGTCCAGTGCAAGTTCAGAAAAAAAGAAGCTTACAAGGGAGCCATCAAGGAGTTGATATTGAAAGCTACCCTAAAATTTCTGTGAGAGAATCTACGTCCTATGAAAACGTCGTAATAATAATAATAATAAAATAAACTGCAAGGTTCCGAGATTGAGGTTGCAATATTGCGTTGAGAAGCAGGTATCGCAGCAATTGGAAATCTCTTCAACAAGTTTTGATTGAATTGCTGTTATGTCCTGAATGAGCTGGTGAAGTTCTTTAGACGAGAGTTTTTTTTAAAATTATTATTATTATCTATTCCTTGACTATGGGCAAAGAAAGCGTGCGTGATAACCTCTCGGACAACTGCGGACCACCCTTCTGCGAACTAGGGCTGCGGAGTCGGTACACAGATGCTTTGACGCCGTCTCCCTGACTACTGTTCCTGTCCCTGTAATTAGAAAAAGTGTATATTTCCTACATTAATTGATAACACACGTCGTACAATACATTTAATCATTGTCAAGGAGAATCATCACAATATTTTTAACACCATGCTAAGCATATATTAAGCTTGTTAGTTGAAACTTCGTATTGGCTTACAATATAGTGGAAGAGGTAACTAAAACATAGTATCTGGTAACAAAAAATAGTTTAATGATCGACGCACAATTCTTGTAATGTAAATAATCGACATTGCACGTAGACTATGGTTATAATGTAAATAAAAACATATGCTCAAATGAAAAGAAACAATAGATTTAATCGATTCAGTATCTTTGAAATTGGAAATATATAGTTGCAATTTTATTATACTCAGTAGGTGAACGCGCGGGAAGTCTCCTTAATATGTGCATGCATATGATTTTATGTGACATAACATAT
>JAGDQP010020827.1:19399-30837 GCA_022664845.1 Lepisma saccharinum | reverse complement strand
TTAACCTCGTCGAAACATGTTCTTTCACAGCTGTAACACAACCATAAATAATTTTTAACCCAAAGAACTGCAATTAATATAAATGAAGACCTAAAATGCAATACAAGCATGGGCGATGATTAGGGCGGGGAGAAGTTGGACAGTTACCCTCTACTTTTTCTCGGACACTCTACTGGTAAAAATAGGATACAAAAATTACGCATCGAAAAGCGTCAAAGGAAAGAAGAGAATGGCTTCCTCATTCTCGAGTTATTTGTCGCTCACCGACCATACTATAAAAATACTTTATTTATTACCACTTCGTGTCAGTAGCGTTCCTTATTTGCTTGATTATTATAAGATGTTACAAATTTGATCTTTTCAAGCCTGTTCAGTTGCAAAATTATATAAATTGATAATTATCATAAACTATCACTGAGGAGAAACCCTGAAGAAAAAAAACATGGTTAGGATGACCAACCATTGGGAGCGATCCCAAAACCTCCAGAATACAATGTAAATGATACAACTGGCCATTTCTTATCCGTTCTTTCTTCTGTTCATTGTATCCACTGCATCTATCTATCTATCATTTATCCGTTTTCAGATGCATGACTGAAATTTTATCGTCATTTCGAGTTTAACCTTTGAATGCATGGCATGGGTGAAATTGACCCGTGACGGTTCTTACATACGTTTTTCAAATTTCAAATATTTTTATTGTTTTTCGCCCATTTGTATTTTCTTTATTCAAGTTTATTACTTGGCACTACTCGAATGCATAGCATGGATCAATATGACCCACCGGTTTTATGTAATTATTGAGGATTAGTTTCTACGTTATATTAGTATTTGTCATGGTTATTAGTTGACCAGATTCTTAGAGTTTCGTAACTTATAGGTTTTTATAATGCTTACGTGTTCCCACTGCTTTATATTTATTGCCTTTCAGTATCCTGGTTGGTTCTCGGTAACACTGGTTTTTATGATATTCGGCTGTTTGCTGCTGCTTCTGTTACGCTGTGTTGAACTATGGGAAACGTTTCATTTTTTCTTTTTTTTTTGTTTCTCCCTATTTCTATGTTTAGAGTGCCTTTTATTATAGTCCAGTCTTTAATAATGCTAAAATACACAATACCGTAACATGAGGTATAAAGTTTTTTCTTTGCTGTTTTTTATGGACTAGAATGTATCTTCTAGATTCCGAAGGGTGCCACCCTGGCACCCTTGAGCAATTCTTAGAATGACGTCTTCAACATGGCCTCCGATTGAATTAATAACGGAATAACTAAATGAGTATAACTTCGCATAGAATAGGGATAGAAAAGTCATTTTTGTGCCAAATTGTAAAATATATAAAATTATATACACTAGATATTATTATTTTATTTAAAAATGCAATGTTCAATACATGAAGAAAAGTGTTTCTGAACAAAAGAAGAACTATAATTTTTCGCATTGACTATTTCGTGATATGCATTAGGCATCGTAACATTTAATATTCAATCGTCAATAGAATTTCGGTTTGCCCTTACAAACAACAACATACACCATAATTTGGTATACATATTTTTACTTTCATTTTATGATGATGCAGTAGTGTAATTAATGCAAGCTAGATGTGAGGAAAACACTCTCTCAATGTTACATTTAGAATAGTAAATATATTAGAAGTTTTCCTCACAAACTTTAAATGGTTTTAAAACTTAAAAAAGTGTTTGCTGTTACTTAAAATTTGCTACTTACGCTTACTTTTTCAAACAAACTTACACCTAATCTTTACTTTTCTTGACAGTACATTCACTTTCATTACTCATAGTGAACAGAAAGCATATATTCATTGAATCAAAGATTACATACCTTGTAGTCTTGTATTGCTTGTACCACGCAATTGTCTGGTAAAGTGTTCATTAAATGATAATATGAACGAGTGTCTTTTCAACTGTGGAAAGACTGGGCATCTCATTGCAGCCGACAGATCACGAATCATCTCTGTCATCTCTGCTAGTAAACGGAGAGGGAAAGTATCACACTACTTTGGAAGCACTTCTTCGTGATTACCAAGATCCAATGATCTACTGTCACAAAAGTTGTGTGTCGACGTACACCTCGAATCAACACATTCAGCGTTTAGCCAAGCTACAACTTTAGAAAGAAATCCTGTAGTGGTTTTCACTAAGCGAAGGTCAGAAGTCAAACCATTCCAGTTCCAAAATCATTGTTTATTTTGTGTCGAGAAGTGTAAGGAACGCGATAAGAAAAATCCATTCAGGTGGCGGCCATTCTATTCTTTTCGCGCAACTTTACAGACGAGTGGAAAGTTTTTGAAAGATGAACTTCTTAAAATATGTGACGAAAGAGATGATGAGCAATCTTATTTAATATGGGTATGTCTCCAAGGTGCGACAAGTGATCTATATGCTGCTGATGCTGTATACCACGTTCACTGTCAGTGTGCCTTTGTCAGCAAACGAAATATAAAAGCTGCAAAGAACCAAAACACTAAAAATCATCAAAAAACGATCCAGCCCTTGAGCATGTCATATATGTAATGAAAAATGATCCAACCCACTTGTGGACCTCTGTAAAACTCTATGAGTTATACATCTCCAACTGTTCAGACTCTCATACTGTGTCAAGAATCGAAAGAAACAGGGTGATCAGCGACATTCTGTCTGTCCTTGAAGAGAATGTCGTTGTAATGAAAATAGATGGTTGTGCTAGTTTAATATGTTTTAAAGAATTCTTGCCGCAGTTCATTCGACTTGTAAAAGTTAGTGACAGTGAAGAAGATGCTTATGTACAAGGAGTTGTGAAGAAAATAAAATGCAAAGCACTGAAAATAGACAAACGAAGTCAATATTGCCAATTAGGCAGGCTGAATAAAGCTTACTGTGTAGGTTCTACACCGTCAACGTTATTATCTGATATCTCTGCCAGTGTCAGCAGGTAACATCACGAAGAAATCGTTAAGTTTATCACAGTCTATTCTGTACCATATTATCAGTTGTTACAATCAAACCACACTTGCCTTAACATTAAAATTACATCATCAATATGGCTATAAAGACTTAGTGTCTACATTACATCATTATGGGTACATATGCGAACGACGAAGTATGACGAAATTCTCACCTTTAGGAAATCTGCCTGTAAGTTTGCAGCCAAAAGTGACAGAAATTATGTAGGACTGAATTTGAATGATTGTGTTGTAAGTGTATGGTGCAATAACTTTGATCTAAATGTATATACACCAAATGGAACAAGATATACCCACACTATGGTAATAAAGTTTGTACAACAGTGAATCACATCAGAGGATAACATTTATTCAGAAATAACAATTCCGAGGTCGAGCTTAAGCTCACTACAAAATCTGGAGATAAGCAATTTGTGCACGGTTCCCCTATTGCATTTCCAAAGAGGAAAAGATCGTCTACCTCCAGCATTAGTTCTCCGAGAACGAAAAGACTTTAACGATATGATATAATGCAAACGTCTATTCGTGTGAGTTCTGCTATGCAAAAAGAATCCCATTGGGTAATATCCATTGTGAAATGTGAGTCAGCAATGAAGTGGTCTGGATATGTAAGTGAAATAGGAAAGCGCGAAGAGAACAAGAAAACATCAACACGTTATATATTTTGTCCTATGATTGAAGCTCTCCCTTTTCATCCTGACACTGTACAGACTATGCTATTCTACGCAGAATCTGTTCTCAGAAATCATGGGTAGAATTGTTTTATATTTCTGCGGATATGCAACTTTACAAAGTAATGATGCAGACAACATGGTCTGATCCTGATAGTTGAAAGCACCTCGTTGCAAGGACAGGCATGATGCATAAACTCTGATGTCATTTATTGGATGTATTGGTACTCTTGCTGGTTTGGAAGACTTGCTGCATGCTGCGTACGGTGGTGTTGCTAATATGTTGTCCGGAAAAGCATGGTCAAAAGCAATCAGAGGACTGCGTATGGTAATGACAGTACTCCTCGAGGACTTCATCACAAGTGAAATTACAGCCGTTCATGTACTTGAGGCGAAGCTTGAGGAGGTTAGGCAGAACCCCAATGTTAAAATATGGGTAGATATGCTCATCATCCCTGTCATGATTGTTCACATATTCTTAAGATTCCAGAGAGACGGAGATTGGCTGAAAGAAATGTACTCTCTGAAACACATGATACCATACTTCTTCGCAGGAGGACACTGGAATTATGCTAGATATATTACATGGCATATAGTAGAGATGGAAAGTGCCTTACCAGTTGAAATGCGAACCCTTTTAGAAAAGAGAGAACATGTTTGTCGACATAGATCAGGTACCTGGAATGGTCTGTCACTTCACTAGTTTGGCCAGCAAACTTACATCAGATACGGTAAGGCAAAGAGTGGTCTTGTGAGAATGACACTATCCGCAGATCAAGTAACAGGATGGGTAATTTCACATCCTATCTACAACATAATGTCTATGTCAATGCATATGATGTTCGATAATCCATCTCAGAATGTGGAGTGTGTCACGCACATTCCCCGGCGGATTCTATGACACCATTAGTAAAGAAGTTATCACCAGCATGGCATCAATGAAGACACATGTGAAGATTGGAAACAAACAATTGTATGATGTAGAGAATGTGTATTCTCGGATATTGGTCATCATTCAACACAGGAATACAGATGTATGTACTGTTCTACAGCATGAACTTTCTGCATGAACTACAGCATGAAACAAAGCTATAGTGACAAAGAAGCTGGCGATCACGGCCTTATGAAACACACAACCAGATATTCAGCTAGTGGATGGAAATGAGCTACTGTATCATGTGCAGTGGCCTGTTGGAGGTACAATATCTTACCTTCATTCCAACATGATCTGTGAATGATACGTACGTTATCTTCGATAATTATATTACCCCATCCATAAAGTCGCATAAACGAGACAGGCGTTCTATTAGTAGTACAATTAAACTTATTTTGACTATGTTCACACCTATGCCTGCGCGTGACGTGATTAATAAGGTACAACTCATTAAACTTATATGCTCTGTTACGCGTCCAAGTGCTCATATTCGATTTGTAAATCCTGAGACTTACAAGTTCACCCATCAGGAAGAAGACGTCCTACGTATGAGCTTCGCTCTGGAAACGGTTTCCGAAAATGAAAAGAAAAAGTGTGCAAATCCTAAGTGATAATACAGATTCGTATTAATGTTGCATTTTTTATTGGAAGTATAAACCAAGTGCCATTTTCACCATGAAAATGTTTAGTGGTCAGGTGATTGACATCAATGACAGTGCAATACAGCTAGGTGACAAATACAAAGATTTATTAGCTTTGCACGCTCTCACAGGATGTGATTCAGTCTCTTAACCGTATCGCAAAGGTAAATCGACTGCATGTAAACTGTCACTGAAACATAATGCCCTAGGGTTAGAATTATTTGGGGAGATTCAAACACGGCACAGAAACATTTTAAAAGCCGAAACTAAATTATTCTCTCTCTTATACGGATCAAGATCATTTGAATCAATGAATCAACTACGTCTTGCCCTCTTCACCACGAAAATGGATGTTTCGTCCAATCTTAAAGCACTCTCACCAACAGACGAGGTCATACAACACCATGTCAAACGTGCACATTTACAGGTGATCTACTTTATATCGGCTGACAGACTGTCTCCTCGAAATTGGTGTCTTAACCACTACGGATGGGAAGTAGAAAATTATGTTTGCCATCCACGAACTGGAGTACTAACAGTTGCTCCGCCTGAAGTGATGGAACTAATTGTTTGTGGGTGTGGTGTTGCAATCGAAGTAATTGCAGTTGCAAATCGTGTAACTTATCGTGTATAACGTATTGTAAGTGTGAAGCTGCTGATAAATGCATGAACGTATACACCAAAGTGACTGCTGCTCATGACGACACAATAAGTGGGAAAAGCGATGAAGAAGAAGACAGTGACAGTGATCAATAACTGTGAGAATTTGGATGTAATGATTTAAGCTATTGAGACATAGTGCTTCCTTTTTTTTATGCTTATTATTTTTCCTTTATCATCTTATTTGTAGTTGCGAAAAGAGAGCTGTGCTACTTATAGTCCCATGATAATATACATACATATGTGCGAAATGTGAACATTTTTTACTAAGTCTCTCCCATGATAATTGCCATTTTCGTAAATATTATGAAACAAATTGAGTATCGGTAATTAAAATTTAAAAATAGAATGTTAAAATGATCTAAAATAACAGTGTCAGTGTTTTATTCTCATTAATAGTTACTTACACTCAAACATTGAATTAATAATTCAAAATATTTTTCTTCATAGATCGTATTTTTAAATGAAATAGTAATATCGCTAATGTATACAATTAAATATATTTTACAATGAATTTCCTTTAATTTGGCACAAAAATGTTTTTTCTATCCCTGTTCTGTGTGAAGTTATGCTCATTTAAGTATTCAGCTATTAATTATAGCGGCAACCATGTTATTTTAAGAATTGCACAAGGGTGCCAGGGTTGCACCACTCGGTATCTCGAAGAGGAAATTCTAGTCCATAAGAAACAAAAAAAAAAAACGTTATTCCTCATGGTCTACTCTTATTTTTTATCTAACTATTGAGTCTACGTTGCTGACTGAACAGGAATTATTAAATTTGTTACGTCACTAAGTTAATGAGGAGGATCATGCTAAACTTCTGACGATACGCACAATGATTTATATTCGTTTCTATTTTTATTGTAATGTCTTATAAGGAATTTGTTACTGAAGACTTGTATATCAGTAACGAAAACGTCTGCATGTAATCAAAAACTATAAGACAACGCATCTAGCTGCCTCAAACCGTATTCCAAATGCTTGAATAGTGTGAAATGTTGATTCATCAATATCACCAGCACGAAATATAACTAGATTTACAGATTCAGTACCGACAGCACATACATAAATATATGAAATCACCTTTTTACGTTAAGTTTATTAGTGTCTTTATCTCGTCTTAAGTCAAATTAAAAATAAACGTATACGTAACACAAAAGGAAACATGAATACGACCCGGTCAAGACGACCCGTGTGCATTCGTGTAAGTTGAAATAGCCATGCATTCAAAGGTTAAAATCAATGCAAGACATGGCATTACGCGTACAACATATGAAAACAACCTAAATAACTCCCCTTAGAAATTCTAAGCTAGTAGAGTTGCAGGTGCTCCATAGTATACGGAATTAGCCGTATTTTATGATAGGAATGCTGTCCCGTTTTAACAGAATACGGGATACCTTTTTCGTATTTAAGCATTTAGCTTCTGCAGTGATTATTTACGGATTCTGCACCTCATTCAATTCTGTAAAACTTCACTTCCGTAACTGGTTGCGTTACATCAACACTACTGAAGCCATTTTAAAATGACCAATGATGCAAATATTATTAAGAAACTAGGGTCTTTACATTTGAAAAATATTTATTTATTTTATAGAAATGGTTAATGCTTTGAAATTTATTTAGATTTATTTAGTTTTAAATTTGGAGGATTTTATGACGAATTTCTTCCCATAAGAATGGATTACGTGATCCTGGATACAGTAATCAAAACTATTATGTGAACTCAAAATGGGTGAATTTTCTCTCTGGAGTTAATTTAGATGCTATTCCAAATATTATGATGTTGATATTTCATGTTCGTACCATTCCAGATTGAAACACATTTGTTGAGAGATTTATTCAATTATTAAAAAAATATCAAAAGGATTGGAAGAAATGTTCAGCATCTCTGACAAAATCAGAAATTCAAGTTTCACTAAATTTTGATCATAGTTGTCCGGATTCATGACTTGATTAAGAGAGATGCAGCTTTACTGGCAAATCCTAAAAGTGATGTAAAATATTACGGGTTTTAATGTTAAAAAGTAGAAGTAAAGTAAAGAATTTATGCAGCATACTAGTACGGTAATTATTAAAATTTAAATACATAAAACCAGTAATACATTTCTGAGCTTTCCTAGATTTAAGCGTCGTGCCTCTCCCGTAATGCCATTCTAGAAACTTGGCAACCCTATCCATAAGTAGCTTCGTTAGGCTTTCACAAAGGTTAATGCAGTACGAAATATATATTTTCAATTGAAAATTTTGTTGTTTGCATGTCTGCGTAAAAGAAAATATATGAAATTAAAAACAAAACGTGTTAATACCTTATAACCCGCAACACTAGCACACTTTACAATTTTATATTCAACTGCTTTTTGAATCTTATTCATGATTGTGAATAATTATTCACACAACAGTTGAATACAAAATTGCGAAGTCTGCTTGTGTAGTAATTCCTTCATTTTCATATATTTTCTTGCATATAGACACGTAAACAACATAATTGACAATTGATAACACATATATCGCATTCCATTAGCCTTTGTGAAAGCCTGACGACGCTACCTGTGAGGTTCCGAAAACCTTAGCATATTTGACTACTTCATTTTCGAAGGTAGTATTTAGGCTAGTTTGATTTGTTAAAATATTTGAGATATCGAGAAATGCATATAATATTCGTAATCAGCGAAAAATTACAATATGAATCACACTTTACTTGCCGCCAGATTCTAATAATAAAGGAGTTCCATTATTCCTGGGTTCATTTGCAGTAACACAAAATAAACAAAATATAATTAATTACAAATTTAACAAGAATATCCATATATTTATGTAATCCCACGTTTTTAAAAGTTGTCTAAGATATATTTATAAAAATATTCAATGGATAATTTGAATTTGAATTTAATTTTAAGACCTTTAGACAACTTTGGCTCAGGCCGATTCAATGGCTAACTTGCTCCCCTTCACAAGGGTGCTTTTTCATCCAATTCCATATACACTAACATGATCGTGGAGAAACTAGTGCCATTCAATATTCTTCTATCATTAAAATCTTTGACTTTAAAAATTGATATAATAGATTGGTATTCAACACTGTATATTTCTTGCTTTTCACTTAATCGTGATGAGATTTAAATCTGAACTAGCTGTGTGTTCCAGATCAACACAATTAAGTACCGTCCTGGTGAAGTACAAAATGGCTTTCAGTAGTTTGTGATTATTGTAGTTCCTTGTAGAAGACAAATGTTCTATCTTCTCTGACAATCAGTTGACTCATTTTAAAGAGAATGTATAGGCCTATCTCTTACTTTGAACTCTGACATCGGACTCTAAGAGTTTATTGCTGCAGGAACAGAAATAAATGACAGCATCCTCAAGTGAAATAAAAGAGCCGCTCTCACTGAAGTGAAACGACTCAACTGAAACTTTTATTAACATGTCTTTGCACAGTTTTTTTTTTTTTCATAAAATTAATCCTCTTTGATGTTTGAATAGTATTAAGTAGTTTGCATTGGTGTAAAAAATCTGCATTCGGGTTATTAATAAGCTGCACAGTTCTAAATGTTGACAAGGTTCCATGGCCCAGCCGAGATTCTTTATCGAAGCACCATGAACCGCGCACTGCCCACCAGATCAACGGGTTCACCTATTACCTTACGCTGCATCTGTTATTCGCATAAGCACCGCCATTCTACTGAGAAATAACACACTGTTTCTTTTGGGACAAATAATCTAACTATTCATTGAATTATTGTTACTCATACTCTGGACAGTTATGTAATCCTGAACGACTTTTAAAAATCGCTCCGCATACGGGATCTACTTGAGATATCAATATGCGGTAAACGAATTATTGTTACTTGTCTAGAAATCGTCTTATTTATGCCGTTTTTGATGCTACTTTACTTGCGAGAATTTTTGAAAATCCCCTTTTTCCTTTGGGGAATCTCTTGCGCCCTGCTCGTAGGATTTTCAAATATGCAATTTTTCCTTTAATATTTTCGGAACCGCCTACTCTCCGAATTTTCGTATTCGAAATAATCAGCTCTGAACTTCATTTCCCCACTCATTCGGCAGCCTATGGCTCCGAAAGAACTGAATATTCGAGACCTGTTTTAATCAACTTATCCTTAGTTCGATCTCAGGTACTTAGCCTTAAATTTTTTTGTACCTTAAATTTATAGATATATCCAAAAACAGTTTGGTGCAAAATAAGTGATATCAATTTTTAGTTCTTTTTACTTACATCTGCGCATGGTGTGGTGCGTAATATTGTGTTATATGTCAGGCGATGGAACAATGGATGTGGATAGAGAGGAGTAAGTTATTTGAATTAGAAGAGAAATGGAACATACAGTTGACATGGTGACAGTTGCAGAAAGAAATTTGGGCTCCAGGAAGAAACAGCGCAATGAAACATATTAGGAAAGAGAAAAAGGAGAGTATAGTGATCCATTTGATTATTTTACTTCAATGGAAATCCTAATCTTGCAACATGTTAGGAATAATGCACAAAGGACGTATTTCAATGTTATTTGAGGGTAGTTTACAAGACGTTCTTTCTTAGGAAACTATTCTTCATCCAGAACAAGCCAACATTTTCAGGTAAAATTTTGACTGTGTTTTTTACCCTACAGCAGTGTTGGATTAAACCCTTTGCGGACCCTGGGCTATTGACTCTGTTAGGACCTTTGTTATATATCCCGAGTGGTCGGAACGATAACTGATTTACTTTAGCGGGTTCTCTGAAGTATTGGGGGCCCTTTTAGCCCCCCCCCCCGTCTTAATCAAGCTCTGCTTAGAGACTGACCAACTATGAACAGAAAATCGTCCATTATTGACTGAAATGCTCTAGAAATGAATTGAGGGCTGAATTCACTAAACGTAACGTATCAACCAAAATAACATAAAATTGAAAAGAACAAGGAATGCTCATATGTATTTCAAATCCAGTTATACAATGTACATAATATCCTGTAGAATATCATCATGTGATTCTCTTTGTATTTGTAAGGTTGAGAATTAAATCTTAAAATGTTGAAATCGAAATTGGGAAAGACTGAAATTTTTATGCAGATCCAATAGCAAGAGTTCAATTGCAGTTGGCTGTCCTACTTAACAGAGGGAAAACAATAGCATAATTGCTTGTTGGAGATTAGTAGCTACGATAGCAGACATGAAATAAGCACAGGAGAGACAGCTCGTGTTTGTGTCCCGCTCAGAACGAACATAATATTTTCAGAATGTTCATGTTTTCCCTGTCCCATAATGCGAACGCTGGGACAATACATTGAACAGAGGCACTGACCACTACCTTTCCCATTCCATTCCACTAGAGAAAGCTCCCCGAGGGACATCATTGTTCAGACGCAACAATGTTGAGCCTGCAGGTACAGCTAAAGTAGAAACTAGTTGGAAAGTTTCACTACATTTGTAACTATACTATTATTGCTAGTAGTAAATAATAATAATAATAATCATCTACGGGGCTTTTAGAGGGGCATATTCTCCTGACCTTTCTCTTTTGTACCCTCCCCACATTTTTAAACACGGACATTACAAACAATACAAAAAAAAAAAAAA
>JAGDQP010020827.1:910-18999 GCA_022664845.1 Lepisma saccharinum | reverse complement strand
GAGCCTGCAGGTACAGCTAAAGTAGAAACTAGTTGGAAAGTTTTACTACATTTGTAACTATACTATTATTACTAGTAGTAAATAATAATCACAATCGTCTACTGGGCTTTTAGAGGGGCATATTCTCCTGACCTTTTCCTTTTGTACCCTCCCCAAATTTTTAAACACGGACATTACAAACAATACATAAAAAAACTTTGAAATGTTATTCTTATGCTGCAAATAAGGAAATCAGAGAGTTTCGTTTGTGGAACACTATGCTTGTAATGCTTGTTGGGATTGGCAAGGAATGAGCCTACAGATTATAAACAAATTCAAAACCAAAATGTATGAAATTAATGCATTGTACTTACCACAGGAGTGATGTCTTTGGGATCTTCTTTTTTTATCTTTTAGCAATAAGCTGCTATCCTGATAGTATTTCCATTTTATAATATGTTTTCTATGTTGCCTCCATCAGAGCGAACGCGACCGTGGTTAAGGCGAGTTAATGAACTTTGAATGTTGCCGAAAATATGTTTGATTGTTCGGGTGTATCTCGAATTACTTGGAATCCGACATGGCTACGTTGTTGAATATCTCGTAGATCACGAACCTCCGTTGATCACAAAGCTTTCAAACGTCCCTACAAATAAAAATCCACATGATTTAGATCTGGTGAGCGAGCGGGCCATCAAAGTGGAGCACCCACTCCTATCCATCTTTCCTCAAATACGTCATTTAAATGTATTGGAACTGGTCGTAGAAATGAGATGGAGCTCTATCGTGCATAAGCTACATTTGACGTCTAGTTTCTAATTTTAGCTGCACCTGAAGGCTCCCCATAGTTACGTCTGAACAATGATGTCCCTCGCCCAGCTTTCTCTAGTGGATTGGAATGGGAAAGGTAGCGGTTAGTGCCTCTGTTAAATGTGTTGTCTTAGCCTTCGCATTATGGAACAGGGAAAACGTGAACATTCTGAAAATATTATGTTCGTCCTGAGCAGGACACAAACACGAGCCGTCTCTCCTTTGCTTTGCTCATTTCTGCGTACTACTAGTCTCTACAAATCAATTCGTCGGCCCTATCACAACGTGTCGCATCTCAAAATTTGGCAGTTTTAAGTTAGGACTGTCAGAATAAGGCATTTTGTGTATATTTTCTTGTCTCAAAACGATGTATCTCAATGATAAGCCGTTCATAAGTTATGAACAAAAATAGGTTACAAGAACATTAACAAGTATGTGGAGGTACTTTTCTTAAATTGTTCTCTTGAAAAGTTTAAAAAAATGAGATATGACACTTTTCTTTAAAAATATATTGTAGTTTCATGTGTAAGATACCTCTAATTAGGTAATGATTGCGAGGACTCATTTTAAAAAAGTGGATTTAACTTTTTTCGCATTTATGCTCTTCGAATATCTCTCTCTCATTTTGGCCATATTAATCGTGCAAATATATTACGTTTTACAATTACACTCACATTAGCCCATTACTAGTTTCAAGGAGAACCTCTGACATGAACATTTTATTTTACTTCATTTAACTTACGTTTGTGGGTAAGACCGTTCTTCCGATGCAAGTGGGGAAGGAAGCAAGATGGTTCGTGTACTGCTCTGTGATATACTGACTGATGTTTTCCAGGGTTTCTCTGTTTCACTACATAAATGCAGGTATGCTAGGTACCCAGCAAAAACCCTTACAGACAAGAGAAAACTCGCCGAAGGATCTCATCCCCAACATGTAACGGTTTTAAGTCATGGCTGCTTACCTGGCCCATAAATGTAAGTTAAGATTCTACTGGTAGAAGTTAGAAGAAAACAATTGGAAAGAAACCAAAAGTAATAAATCAATAAAACTCAGTAACTTTGAGTTTTTAGTTGAATGTAAGTACCATTTAATCAAATGGAAACATTCATGGTTTTCATGTTTTGACGCAATAAACATGAGAAGAAGGAAACATGCGAAAGATTCATAAATTTTCGTAAGAATACTTCTTAAAAGATTAGTACCAGTTACAAAAGTTCTATTGGGAAAAGAAGAGTTTGAACGATATTTTATTGTTGTATGTTATCAGAACGGCACTATTTACTTTCCTTCCTTTGCTCTCATATACTCCTATGATAACACTGCAATTTATAAAACGTGGGACGAAAACTTAAATTTAATCATTTTTCTTTTCCTTCTTGACAGTAAATGCTCTTTCTGTAGAGAGAAAGAGGTGGGGGATAGATATATAGATAGTTAGGTTGTTCAGAAAAAAGTGTGACATATTTTGGGAACAGGAAATACTCATGAAAATACGACGAATAGGCCAAATGAACATAGGTAGGCAGACTCTTGGTTGCAGAGATACAGGTTGTCGAACGTGTGGAAGATCAACTTCTGAGGCTTGTAGCTGCGAAGCAAATAGCACTAAACGAGGTGGCGGGGAATATCATAAAGAATGGGAAGGTTCCAAGATACAGCAAAGTAAAGAATGTGTAACGTTCAGTACGCGCGTAAGCAGATGAGCGAACAAACACACGTAAATAATAGATTGCAGTGTGTTCGTACAGTAAGAGAAGTAAGCATAACAGCCAGAACGAGATGACGAGGAACAACCATGCAGAATAAGAATCAACGATTCGACTGTTTACGCTGAATAGAATTATCATACTACACTCCACTACAGGCTCGCCAAACTGATATCTAAATCGTAGCTAGTACGTATCAATTATCACACTAGCAAGTACCAACACACAACGGGTGTTGTCTGCCGACAAATCATGCACCACGCGCGTCTGCGTTGGAGAACATGTTCACGTGCAATTTCTTTCGTGCTTTGCTAAATAACACCTGTAGTACCCTTTTAGCCCAGGTTGGCTGCTGGAAGTTGCGTCGCGAGAGGAGTAGCATAATGGTAGCATTATTACGCCGTTCCTCGTAACCTCCTTCATCTCGTACTCCTACTAGGAATGCTCGATAATTATTGATGTCACTACACATAATGATTGAAGTAAAGCCAATTTCGCATTCAATTTAAAGGCCTCAGACTAAAATCTTATAAACTGATTTACTCTTAAGGAGCATAGTTGTTGTAATTACGAAAACAATATTATTGCCAAAAGCACCATTGGACATCTACAATGAAACATTACTTAATTAAATGCTAGCGACCATTTCCAATAAATACCTGTTATACATTTATGACACGAATAGAGAATCTATTTAATGTATAACGTATGTGTTCACGAAATAAGGTATGTATTCCAGATTTATATAAATACTTCTACCTAATAAGTATTCAACTCAACATACTAACAGTTAGCTTTAACAAAGAAACAATACTTCACGGCCCGATGGTTGAAACAGATTTTATTGCTAAACTTACGTATTAAATAGGCCTACACATGATAAACGCACAAAACAACATTTCGACTACGTTTGTAGCTATTATCAAGTGTAGTGTTGGTTAACAGTACACTTGATAATATAGCTACAGACGTAGTCGAAATGTTTTGTGCGTTTAATATGTGTATTTAATACCTAAGTTTAGCAATAAATTATGTTTCAATCATAGGTCCGTGAAATTTTGATTTTTATTAAAGATATGTGTACAGCGCGTGGAGTTAGAAGTTACTTAAATATACAAAGGACGCTCAAGAAGTTTTGCGCAATCCAATATAACTTTCTTATTTTTTGTACTAGGGCAATTAATTTTCATATTTTGGTCCTTTATGTACAAGTTGATTATACAAATGTTGTTTCTGTACTTACAATTAAGGCGCAGGGGACAATGAAGTAGATGATCGCACCTATCAACGGTCCGTGATAGAATTCCTTTACAAGATCGGAGACGACTCACCCACAACAATTCGAATAAAGCTGCTTATGGGAATCAGACTTTAAACCGCAACAGTATCCAACGATGGTTTTAAAGGCTGAACAGTGGTGATTTCACTGTCTATTGGACCAACCACAATTCAACAGACCAGCCAGTAAATGGTATGAACAAGGATGGCATTGATCAAATCAACAAGAATGACATATGTTTAACCACATAGTTGGAGCGTGGGTCCATAATTAATAAGGAACGGTATTGTTTGTCATTGAACAAATTGAGAAGTGCACTCAGGACCAAGAGGCAGGAGCTCCAGGATAAGGACATCAAACTCCACTACGATAATGTAAGCCCCCCGCTCAACCACGACGACGTTGGAGAAAATCAGAATAATTGGGTGAAAAGTGGTCCCACAACCCTCCTACAGTCCGGACTTAGCCTCCTCCGCTTTTTTTTTCTTTAGTCGTCTGAAGGCTCATCTATCTGGGAAAACAGCCGACAGTGACAAAGACCTCATTGTCTATGTGAAACAATGGTGTGAAAGACAGCCTCCTGAGTTTTACCAAAGTGGTTTCTTGTCATGGAAAGAATGCTGGCACATACAGTATGTCTCATAGCCAACCGGGGTTATAATAAGTAACACGGCTATGTACCCAAGGGACCAAAGTATGTTCACATGAAAATTCAGTGTCTTAGTGTAAATAATAAAAAAGTTACAGTTGATTGTGCAAAACGTTTTGAGCGCACTTTGTACTAAGAATTGTTTACATTATTGTAGTACTGAAACAAAAGATAGCCTTATTTGCAAGTGCCTTGTTAAAAAGTTTGTTAAATGAATATTAAAACTTTTTCGCCCACTTCTGCACTGATCACACTAGTTACATGCAACTCACAGCTCCCTATGTTGAATGCTTTACGTGCGAAAGGTATTTTAGTAAGGGCTACAATACATGGTCAATCCGGTTCGCTAAATAGTTAGCACGCTCGGTATCTGTGGCGTGGTTACTGATTCAAATCCATGTGGGACCATTAAACGCAGTTGCTCGCAGCCCCTTTACCAACAGTTGTAGATCTCATTCTAAGAAGCTCACCAGTTCGTTTATGATGGTAATAACAATTACACAGTCAACAATAACAGTGCTAATTCAACACAATGCGGTGTCTCAGCGTGATTACCACTTTTTATGTTAAGTCAACACGACACACAGTGTTGATTTCGGTACTGAGGGAAAGAGTACAGCTGCAGCAACATTTGAATATGGGTTGTTGAGTTAGAATTACCTTACCGTCTAAGCTAAATCACCAGACAGAAAAAAAAGACACTACATTCGAACAGTATAGAGGATAAAATGTGTTGCTGAACACCAAACACAAACAAAGTTACTGTCACAACTAATGTCATGATTTAATCACTTCATCATTTGGCAATTAGAGATCAAAATTCCCATTCATTGAGAATGTGTTCCATTTCTACAAAAGTAAGCACAGCATTTGACATTTTATGATAAGAAAGCCGTAATACTGGTCAAGTGTTTGACTGTCGATATCTTGCTTGCTTCTATAGAAATGGAACATTCTCAATTAATGGGAATTCTGGTTCCCAATTGACAAATAGAAAGTGATTAAACCATGGAATAAGTCGTGCAAGTTACTTAGTTTGTTTTAGGGATTCAGCAACATATATTTTGTCCCCTACACTGTTTGAATCTATAGCGTAGTCGTTTAATTCAAATGTCGTTCGAATTTGTTGAAATTGCATGTGGGAGATGTTGCTAGCACGGTCCTAGGATAAGTGCCCTAGAGAGTTCCTTGTAGGGGGAGGAAAATTTCTAGTTACGCTACTAGTATAACTCCTAAACCACGCATCTTGTTTTGATGTCAATAATAATTTCCCGAGTTGTTTATTACAGTGATTTCGTACTTCACTCATACATGACATCATGTGTAGAACATAAAAGATACTTCCCGATTCACAGATTCGTAATATAATATGATGAAGATAGCTAAACATCATTTAAGCTTTAACAGTAGCAAGGAAAATCAATCTAACTAAGATGAAACGCAGACATTATTAAAAATAACTTACATTGTTCACGTGTGCGACAGAATATTTGGACAGTTTACTTAATAATTGCCACTCTAGATATTGAAGTATGTGAACTGAAATATAATATTTATTACAAGAAATTTTTAAGTGAAGAAGAACAAGGTATAAAAAATCAAACACAGACCAATCGTAGTGGGGCCTGCCACTTTCAAGTGTATGTTAACAAGTAGTAGCAATTTATAAAGAAATGATGCTGAAGATTGGTAGGAAATTAAATGCAATCACTTGTAAAAGTACTAATTATGAATTACCAAATAACTCTTTAAAATTATTAGAAACAATTATAAACATCTTTACAACACATAAAATATCGTGTTCTCTAATTAACATATTTCTAAGTTAGCTGTTTATAAATTACATATCAATCCAACTTACTATATGTGGAGCTTATTATCAAAACGTCCCTTATCCACAAAAATGTAAAATTGAGATATTACCATGATTTAGTTCATATCATTATTTTCTAATATGTTATTGAGGTTTAATGAATCCAGAACGCCTGTAAAATCATATAAATATCAAAAGAAATAAGTGTATAGAAACAGTAATTAACAGTAAAAATTGAATATATTTTATCTTTCCCAATTCTTTTTTTTTACAAAAATGGAAAATCTTGGTAAGCTAAAACTTTTAGTACGTACTATTTCTAAGATATTCATGGTTGAAAATTTTCAATAACATTCAAAAATAAGAAGCGTATTACAAGTGTTCTTTCTAGATTTTCTGGACAAGGGACGTTTTGATAATAAGCTCCACATATAATTAGAAACAATAGTGATACAATATTCTATATAGAACTACTAAAGCAGTGTTTAATTCGGATAGTAATATAACTCTACTAACTTTCATTATAGTGTTTTTCTTGCATTTTCCACTTAAACAAAGTCTGAATGAAAATTTTAATGGTGCCCGTCGGGTTTCCTCAAAGCTTTTAGTTCTCGATATACAAATGCTAACCTCCCATGGAAATACTATTTCGCAATGTTTATTCAAACTCTTTTAATCGAAGCAGATGTTACCCGTAATACAGTTGGAAGAAGAGGGAGATCATTTGTTTTCCTAAGAAAAATCAACCACAAAAAATAAGCAGCATGTTTTGCTTTGTTTTTCTAACGTAAAATTGTACTTATAAAATAAATGTTTTCATTCATTATGCTTTGAGCAAAGTACTGTTTTCATTTTATATGGACAAAATTAAAAAATAGATAGGTTATTTTCTCTAAGATAATTTATTAGTCTTGTGACAGTTAAATTAAGTAAGGTCATCTCTGCAGTCAAAAATTACTATGATGTATTTGCGGGGAGAACGATGTTATACTAACGTTACTTTCTTTTTAACTTAATACAATTCATTCTGAGTTTCTGTCTCTGAATCTCGATAACTGCATTAATATTTAATTTCTAGAGTTTTCGTCAACGCTTTGCTAGGTTCCCATGCCGCGAGACGAAAAAGAAATAACATAAAAAAACCGGTAGATAGAAGCATAATTCCTTCTAAAACTACCAGTCACAAAAAAAAATCTGAAATTAAAATTAAGCGATACTTATTATGCCAGTACCCATATTTTCGGGTACTAAAATTATAATGTCCGGGTTATCAAGCAATTTTCAACAAGATATTATTAGATTATCAAAGTACCTTAAAGTATGTTCTTGAAAGATGATTCAGAAAGAATTTGGATTATTCGCGGAGGTGGGTTTAGTCAAGATTACAAACAAAAATGGATATGTGATCATTAGTTTTATTTCTAAGGATTACTGAGACATACTGTATATCTACTGGAAAGTCGTGGTCTTGATACTAAATACCTAATTCCATCAATAAGGAGAGGTATATTTCATTAATGTATTGTGTATCAAATCGACAGTATAAATACGAAAAGTTTATCAGACTTTTTGAAATTCCACCATATACGCCAACGAACTTAGTTTCTAATTGAGATTAGACTGTAGACTTAATATTTTTTTTTTCAAATTACGATATTTATTTATTTACACAAGTTTGCAGACACAGCAGTACTGCCAATTATACTGAGAACAATTACACATCCTTATGAGTCAACAATCTTAATATCAACATCATTTACAAATATATAACAACAAATATATCACCATTATTCAAAATTAAACCATAGTATAAACATAACATTACACATATTTGCATACGTAGTTTTTCTAAACTGATTTCGAAACGTTTGTTCAGAGCTGAAACAAGATAAGGATCTTTGTTCCTCACAAGAAGATAAATCATCTCTTGTAGCTTTTTCCACATGATTACTATACTGTGAAATTTAGCTGTGGATAACAGAATTGTCAAGTGAAGTAGGCACATTCTGTGTCAATTTACTTACTTGTTAGATTATATACCCAAATATTCGCACATTAAAAAAGTGAACTAGCTTTGCAACTACCGTCGATGAAAACATCGTAATCATTCTCATTCATAGAAAATGCTGTGGTTTATCTTTCAGCTTAAACACATGGCAGATCATTGCATCAAAATAACCATCTTCCTTCAGCGTGATATGAAATACTGCTGAAGGCTGTATGGACGGAATCACATAGGTGTGTATAAATACGATATTTAAAGGCCTCTCCTTGGATTTTGATGAAATGGTTTCTTCAATAAACCTAACAAATCAAGTCAAGCAATATTTTCTAATTGAATCACACGTATTTACTTGAATGACATATAATATATATTTTTAAATAAAAAGCATAAATTAATAAATAAAAAGCATAAATTAATAAATGAAAAGCATAAATAAGCATAAAAAGCATAAATAAAAAGAAGAAAGTAATTCAATTCACTTCTTTTAACACTTATATGGCTAATATAAAAGCGTTGAGCGTTAATTCAAAATTATGTTCATGTTAAATTATATTTTAATGTTTGGTATGAGAATCGCACGATTTTACTTTTAGTCATATAAGTGTTAGGCATAAATGGCTTTTTAGTGTACAAAAAAAACATATTTTAAATTTATAAATAGTATTGCTATTTTAGCATGTCACCAATAGTTTGGTAATCATCATCAGATGGGAAACATATCTAAATTTTCAACATTTGATGTGGTAAATACAATTGCTGTTGAAAAAAGAAACGTAATACTCACCACGTAGTCTGACTTATCTCTTTAGAATCCTTCTCTCCACTGTTCAACAGCGCTTCCAGCGTTTCTTTCCGTTCTAGGATGCCTGCTGGAACTCAAGTTTTGGTATGATCTGGAGATCAGTAGCCATCTCCGGTATAACCTGGCATCTGCTCTATGATATGGCATCTGCAACCTTTGAAGCTTGATTTCAAACTGGTTTTCCTAGGTTACAGCAGACAAATGTCCCGTTGGTATCTTGAATAAAGTCAGGGTTGATTCCTTCCCCCCTTGTTGCAATTATCATTAAATTATCATGTGTAAAATGGTCGGAATTGCACTGTATCTGGATAATCTTTAATAAATAAATATATTGTATGAACTGTTACTTTTAGCAGTGGACCATTTCAGTGATCGATTTATGCAGTTTACAGAGAGGGCGAAATTTCCTGAAACACACGAACTTACTGTATTTGACGCAATTTATATACCAGGCCATATTTGGGGAAACGGAGCTACGGAATATTCTTCCAGTGAAGGGGATATTGTTACCATTCTCTAAAAAGCGAACACTTCTATTCCACAGAACGTATGCCACATCTGTACATGCAGCGCACAATAAGTCATAGTATTACACATGCATAGTAATTTGTGAACTAGAGGGAATTGAGGAGAGATGCCTCACATTTTGGTCTAAGAGTTATTGTGGAGTAATTAAAAGAAACAAAACAGTAACGTTTTGTACAAATACGTATATATAGAATATTGTTCATCTTAATGAAACAAGTAGATGAAGCTGCACGTACACACACCGGATAATGGACTATTAAAATGACATATCCATCTGTGCATTTCACCACACACAGCAGTTTAATATGTTCACTCATGTGGGGAAAGATGTCTAATATATAGATTTACATTATATTTTAGAAATATGACCTTAACAATTAAATAGAAAAGAGAAACTTCATGGCTACATTATCTATAACATGATTAAAATTCATGAACAAGTATGGAAGTATGTCAATCACTTTAGTAAATATTTGTAGCAATGTCACCCTTGATGATGTTTTCGTGAAAACTCAGATTTCACTGCATTATGATATGATTCTGAAACATGTACCATTTTAATCCAGTAATGTATTTACGCTTTGTATGAAATAAGAAAACAACATTTCAACATATGGTATACATTCTATTGAACATGTACCGGACAGATGTAGCTCAGTTAGTAGAGAGTTAGGTTCGCTTTTGGGATATCCTGGGTTCAATATCAGCGGCGGTCATCCTGGACTGAGGCGTATCCAGGATTTTGCTTAATGTCGAGATGGTGCCTTCAAAACTAGGCCTTGTCGGACTTCCTTATTACGCCTGTCCCTGCCTGAACCATAAAAAAAATGCTTACATACCATAAATGAAATTCAAATGATATTTAATGTGCGTAGATTAATAATTACAAATGTTTTTGTATTAACAGTTACAAATGTTCTTGTATGACTACATTCTACACAAGAAAAACGTTTTTTTAAAAAAACTAGCAGTCTCCCACGGTCTCCGCCCGCACTGTTTAAAAATTGTTAGCAACATTAACAACTGGGACCGTTTGGGGCTCAGTAATTGCACAGTATTATTTTCTCTCGTGTTGAATAATGTTCATACCAACTTTGTGCCGATTTACCCAACTGTAGAAGAGTCATTTTAAAATAGGTTTGCAACACTGACAATTGGGGTACTTGGGGACGCAGACATCCAGAGTATTTTTATTGGATCAAATAATGCTTATGTCAATTTTATTCGGATACTTGAAACGGTATGGAATTCTGAACCATTGAATTTTTAAAATTGGTAGACAACATTGGCAACTGTAATGTATTGATGTAAAGATGGTTGGCAACACTGATAGCCTTGAGCCCTGTGGGGTCCGTCATACTTATCTCATCTGTCCTAGTATCTAAATGTCAATGTTCTTGCTGGACTGCCCAATAGAATAGAAGCAATTTGAAATATTGACTTTTGAATTCCGTTGTCAACACTGATAACTGAGACTCTTGCGATGTCTGGAGTACGTCTCTGTTCACCCTGTAGCTAAATGTTAAGTTTAGAGCTGGTCTGTGCAATAGAAACAAGCTGTTTGAAACATTGATTTTTAAACTTCATTGGCAACATAAATAACTGTGACACCTACAGCGCGGCGCCCGGATTACGTCTTCTGATTATTCTCGGTACTTCAATGGCAAGTTTCATGCTGATCCATCTAATGGCATTGAAGCAATTTGAAATATAGCTTTGTAAATTGGGTGGCAATACTGACAACTGTAACGCCTGCAACACCCGGATGCCCATCTGATTTCTCTCAGTACCTAAATGTTAAGTTTGTTGCTGATCTATCTAATGGTATTGAAGCAATTTAAAATATTGTTTTTTTCTAAAATGGTTGGCAATACTGTGGCGCCTGTAGTACTTCTCTGTCCCCACTCCGTATCTAAATGCCAAGTTTGGTGCTGAACTGTCCAATGAAATAGAAGCAATTTGCAATATTGATTTTTGAATTTCGTTAGCAGCCCTGTGGTGGCTGAATTACCTTTCTCAGTACTTAAATTGCAAGTGTGGTGTTGATGTGCCCAATAGCATAGGAGGAACCAAAAATATTAATTTTTAGAAATTGCTTGGTAAGACTGACAACTGTGGTGACTTGGGCTTCCGAAGTACTTCTGACTGTCCCAGTATGTGAATGGCAAGTTTGGTGATGGTCTGTCCAATGGTATGGAGAGAATTTGAAATATTGTTTTTTCTAATTGTTTGGCAACATTGATAACTGCAGTGTCCGGAGTACTTCTATGGCCTGTTCCAGTATCTAATGCATATGTACGCAAACATGTATATGTAGTGTAAATCAATGGGCGCGTGCATATTTGTATAAGTAAACATTTGAATAATTTGAAGTTTTAAATAGGTTGGCAACACTGACAGTTGGCGCTTGGAAGCCGGTCCTTGGCGTAATTAACGGGTCCGCAGGATCCGTAATGGAGGCAGGCCTTAGGTTCAAGAGAGCCTACTTACGAAGTTTAGTTTCAAAGTCCAGTAACTTGATATTTTTATATATACTGTAGTTTAGTTATTTTTATTTCCGACATAATAGGAAATAAAATTGCAAGTTAATAGTTTGAAATGTATTAGTTGAAATACGTATTTTATTTATTTACTTTGTCGCAAACAGTCTATAAAATTCTAAGGTTTTGGCCGTGCCAAAGAATAACAACTTATAGTTTTCCGCCTGGATCAACGACTTGGGTAGGCTTGCTAATCCAAGCACTATTTGACCCAAGTTAACATCTGGCATCTTCACTTCAGCATTTCTATTAAACCCAGCATCTTTTGGCCTTCCACTTCCTAAGATTAGCTAAAGAGCTCTTTCATCGTTGGAGATTTTAAAGAAAATAGCGAAAAGAAAGAATTGATCATACAGAAGGTAACAAAATCATAAAACTTAAGGTTTCTTTCTATCTCTAAAGTGCCCTGTCTGGCATTCTGAGTCATGGTCTTCAGACCAAACCTCTTTGTTTTCTAAATTTGAAAGTTTTTTCCTTCTTCCTCTGGTTGGTTATCTTTCCAGTAATCCAGTTTTATTTCTAGTTCAAACTAACGTTTGCATCGTGTGTCGCCGTGAGGTGCGGCGGTGGTTCTAATAAATTTTCTCAAGTATTTACTCGAGTGTCAATATCAACGAAAATTCAGTTGCGGTATCGTGTGTGTGCTCTGTTATCAAGTATCTCTGAGCGTCTTCTCGTGCTAATCTAGTTTTGCATTTTACTTATTGCTGATTTTGAGTGTTCTCCATTGAGGTTATTTATAATAAAGTTAATGAGTCTTTTTTACTACCGTAGTGGTAAGACGTGTTTAATAATGAGTACTGCAAAATCTAAATTTGTAAGTGGTGTTGAGAAACGAAAGTTGGCTTGCGAACGAGAGGTAGCTGTTAAGAAGTTGCCCAAAATTTCAGCTTTCTATAAAAGTTAGGAATCACTGGTAAGTTCAATCAAGATCTCGTCTAGTAACGAAGGTGTGATAATAACTAAAAATATCGGTGACAATACAAAGACTTGCTTCTTGCAGCAATTTAACACTGAAATACTTATTTTCCATCATATTTATTTGAAAGTAAGGTTGATGACATTGATGTACTCTAATATGTTTTTCTTTTTCAAAACGGCTTTGTGAGTTTAAGTGCATTCATTTCCTTTTACTAATTGAAAGTGGAAATGTCGCGGAAGGTGGAAAAGTACCAAATGAGAAATTTTACAGAAGCAGAAAACGCAATAGATTTAACTTAACATAACGTATGACTTCCAACATAATGCGATTTTTTCACCTCTTCTTCATTGATTTGGCACATCGAACATGTTTCTGGGCAAAAGTATTTTTTTAATGACACTTATAACGTTTGGCATTTCCACTATTCAATTCTTCTTGAACGCTTCTCTTTTCTACGTCTTCTTGTTCTTTTTGTAAGGAAGCAATACCGCGAAGGTTCCAAATGTTAGAAATGAGATAGTTTGCGGCCTTTTTTCCTGAGAATGTTATTAAAATAGAGGTTACCTTAAAGGAGTAGGTTACTACTTTAGGAAAGAACGTGGACAAGCAATGTTGAAAGGTATTATTGTGGTGTATTAATGAAATCTTAAAGCAAGCCGACGACACTTTAAACCACGGCTCATTTGGGGCGGGGATTCCATTGTCAAATTGTGTCGGATTTTCAGATAAATAAGTCTCGGCCTGTTCATTTACAGACTACGGTAAGAAGACCATACAGTTTCTTGTGTACTGGTACACTGTGCTACACATTATATACACACTAAGAAATTTTGAAACAGATTTATGAGCGTCATATAATTTTTAATAAACATGTTATCTTCGATAAATCTTGGGTATTTGTATTAACGCATCATGGACGTTGGGACATGGAACAGAGAGAGCCCATTCTGGTTTGTCGCGGAGGGGCTCACACGTCCTTAGTTACGCTACTGAAGCCAGTCCATAATTGTTCTATTGTGTCGACTAATGTGTATGCTAAGTATGTTGCGGTTACGTCAATCTGTGTGGAAGCAATTGAAAAATTGAATTTAAAAAATAGTTGGCAACACTGAGGACCTCGCGACCCGGAATATTTCTGCAGCCTGAATTCTTGATAACATATACATGCATAAATACAAACATTTTGAAAAAAAATGACAAGCGGTCCAGCATATATTGCTGGGCGACTGGACAAAGGGTCTGAGAAAAGAACTCCCATAAGAAATACATTGGAAGAAAATGTCGATTTTCTTTTATTTAAAGTTGGTGAGCAGAAAAGAGATGCGAGTGCTTCATAATAATGATAATAATAATAATAATAATTCACAGCCATAATCAATCCACTATTGGATGAGGCCTTTCCCGGAGAGAGGAGTTGGTCTACTGCTCCCGAGCTGACCAGACATGGTGGGAGAGGCGAGGCGAAGCTCTCAACTGTGATCGTTACTGACTTTTATTCACAGCAGCTTCCCAATTGCATCACGATACTGGGTGGGTAAGGTTCCACACCCTCTCGCTTGGGAAAAATCCCTTAGCAGAGCCAGGAATTGAACCCGGGACCACACTATCAGTAGTCAGCGACGGTAACCACTAGACTAGCAGTCGCTTCACAATATATCTAGTCATAAATGCGAACATTTCAAATAATATTCATGAAAATCTGTGAAATGAACTCTCATAATAAATACATAGGGAGAAAATTTCGATTCTATTTTATAGAAAATTGATGAGCAGGAAATGAAAATAGGTATATGTGCATCTACCCCAACCTTCGGGGTAAGACGCAATTTTACTTGCTTCCTGTCACATAAATGACTTCTTTATTGTAAAATCTAAGGAAGTACTTAACATTGATAACCACATAATTAACGTCATTTTCTACTATGCCATGGAATTCAGTTTGATACTAAATTATTTACTAAAAAAGACGTACGTGTAAAAGGACTTGCTTCGCTCGCACGTGACAGATTATCTACACTCTCTTAGAAAGGATACAATCTACTTCTTTTACACCCTACAAGTTTGCCATCTAGCGTCGTATCTATGGCATCACAATACTGTAGGCGTTTTCCCCGAAGGGCCTCTTCCCTCAAGTGAGTCTGCAGGTGGTAATACATCATTTTGTTGTAATTAGGTTGAACTATTGTAACCAAATGAGCAACAATAATAATGTTTTACGGTGTGGTATTGTTTATATACAACAAGATTGTTCTGTGTAACAAATATTGCTCTATCTACTGTCGTATGCAAATAGTGCTTTTTGTTCTAATGTTTTGTTTTGAGATTGAAATGTCCTGCCCCATGATTGACAATTTTAGTACCGGTACAGCAGATGTAAATACCTGTGTGTTCTCACCTTCCGTAGTGCATTGAAGCAGACATGTTAACCTAGAGAAGTTCGAATGCTGGAGAGTTGCCAATCTGGAAGGGAGGAAATGCGGGGGCTTGCTGAGAAACTAAATAACATGATAAAGAACTACTGTACAACACAAACGTTAAACCACAGAACAGACGTTAAAGCTTCTAAACCACAGAATCTCTCACGCATTTTGTTTAGTTTCTCACGGATTTTGCATGAGAATTGACATATCTATTGAAGCTCTATAATTATATACAATAAGCCTATAAATGACACTACGTGGCTTTAACGCATTGCCATTCTGTTTCTTGAAACGAAAGAAACGCTCATACATTGTATTTAGTTTCAATCAATGGGAAAAGAGGAAGCTTTTACAACTGTTATTTGTAACTGTTATTCTTTACTCAGACATAGTAGCTCTAATATCCTAATAATCAAGACGTTGCCAATTAATTTATTAGACTATGTCAACACCACATCAGAACGATATATAAATGTGAAAAAGGGTATGTAAATAGCAGATAAGAGATGTACTGAAGAAATGTAGGTTTGTCTTAAATGTCTTAATTTCTAAAGTTTTGTTACTTTTTGAAAATTAATTTCATGTTGAAATTATTGATTAGACACATTTCATAAGAATTGCTATGCATTTCTTTGTGTCTTCTCCGTAATTAAAGTAAATACGTTATTAATTAAGATTTTTGTTTAAACAATGATAGTAAATTAATTCTATCGCAAGTTAATGCAATATAAATCGAATTATACAATGGAAAATTATGTTCCATTTACTGGGAATAATCTCTCTCTCTCACACACACACACATATACACACCAACGATTTTAATGCGCTTCAAAGTGCTTTGAATAATACCGATGATATTACATTTAATTAGAAAACACAAACTATTAGAGCTGCGTTAAAGAGGAAAGCGGAAACAGGCAGACAAAAGGAACCGCAGAAAAAGGGAATTTATATTATGTGTTCTCAATGCAGTTCGTACAAATCATTCCATCCATTGTGTTTCGTAATAAGTGAAATGTTTCAAGTCGTTTTACGTACATCACATGCTGGTTATTCCTCTCCTCCATAACTCTTTCAACTTAATATGTTGAATATTTGCTTTGTTGAATCTTCTCTGTAATTTAAAAGCGAAATAGAATGTAACGAAATAATATGGGTAATTTTGTATTCCGTTTACTTAAATAGCTAGATATATCTTCAATATTTATTTACATTCTAGTTAAATACACTTGACTTGTTTTAAAAGTCTTGTCATGTTAATCAATGTCCATTTGTACTAAAATGTTCTCATTATGTCTGAATTAATTTCTAAAAAATCCTTAAATGTAGCATGAAAATGTTTTCTATTTAAATTCTACCTACATAAAGATTTTCACAGTTATCGTTCTACTGTCATACTAATTTCATTTTCATGCGATATATTCCATTATCTAGTATAATATTTAAATTTTAATCACGCCAGACCGAGCGGCTGTAGCTCAGTGGTAGAGCGTTGGTGTAGCATTGGGGAGGTCGTGGGTTCGATACCAGTGGTCGACGACCATCCTGACTGTGATTTTTCCAGGGTTTTCCTTATTCATACTAGAAAATGTGGCACCTTCAACATAGGTTCTGGCCTACACTTTCGCGGATCCTTTCCCCTCCTCTATCGCGGCCTGAGCCTTAGATGCCTAAAGGCCATAAATACAATTCATTCATTTAATTATGTAAGGATATTGAGAGTTTGGTGCTTCTTATGTTTCTTAACCTGTTTGCACTTTTCGAATTGCGTGTAATAGTCACATTTTGATATCATGTATTATAGTCAGCAATATGATAAAGATTAAACTAATTGTATGAACGGCTTAGGCTCATCTCGACGGAGGCTCCTTATCTTCGTGACGCCTAAACTTAGCTATAAATAAATTATAAGGAATAAGATCCAACCAAAACTGTAAATGTAAAGGGTCTCGAGAGAAGAAACTAAAACGTCCTGGTGTACAAGTACAGAAGTGTAATAAATAAAACTTGAGTGTGTGAACTGCCTTCGATATAATAAAGAAACACAAAACAGAAGGCTCTAAAAGGGCCTGTACGATATATAAATAAAATTATACAAGATAAGGCTTAATTATACAACTTAATCATCTCAAATAGATGCTGATATGCCTGCGAAAACTCTATCTATCTCCATCTCCAGGATCATCTCCAAAGGAAGACGCCATAACATGGAGGTGTTATAATGTCTGGGACGATGATCATATCCAGAACATTCTGAAAATACGTGTCGAATGCTTAAAACCTCATTGCGCTCGTTAGAATCCGGTGGATCCAAGCGTAGCAACAGATATCCGCGCAGACGACATAAAAATATAGCGCAGACAGTCATAACAGTACTTTTGGCTAGCGATTTTAATTAAATTTTTGTAACTATACATGGGGGCTTGCTGCGAATTCTCGGCTGTTCAGAATGACGCAGTATATTCCTTAATTTCACGTAATAATATTTGAAAGCAGTGAAATGTAAACATGTTTCAGTCCTATTTTTGTGGCGTTTATGATGTAAACCATACCAGCGCTAAAAATCTTAAAAAATAACGACCACTAGGCAGTGTAGAGGTTTGGCTTCAAGGCTGTATGAGTTTAGATTTCTACA
>JAGDQP010020826.1:12361-32652 GCA_022664845.1 Lepisma saccharinum | reverse complement strand
TGGCCCAACCACATTGTTTTCGATTTCTGGGCTAAACCGAGCGTGCACAAAATATGGGATAGTGTGCACAAATTAGCACAAAATATGCACAAAATCATGGTGTGGTTTTGGTCTTAAAAGCTTGATGTGGTTGGGCCAACTTCACGTACCTGCTTTTTACTCTCGTTATCGCTGTGCGGTTCGTTGTAGGTTTATGATTTAATTCTTGAGTTGCGCACGTACCGGACGGTGCATATAATATCGTATGTTGTAAATAATATTTACAACATACGATGAATATGTATGAATTTGTGTAAAGATGTCGAAGATGAAAACAGTCCAACAATCCTTATTGAATTGAGAGCGATCCGACATTTACAAGTGATGGCAAAATTATATTATGTCAAACTTGTCAAAAGCAGGTAAATACAGACTTATACAGAACTGATTGGTGTGGAAAATGCTTTTAATTAGTGAGCAAAGGAACTAGAGGCACTTGAAGTAAACTGACTGTATTTTTTACGTTTTTCCTTCCATATGTCTAGCAGTTTTACAGTAGGAAAAACAGGATTTTCGTAAAAAAGAAAGAAACAACAAAGTTTTGTAATATTCAGAAATTATTTTTTGAATTGCAATCTCATCATCTACGTGTATGAGAAATTAGTATTTATTTACGGAACTAATGCACTCGTATAATATTATAACGCTTTACGAGTATTGAGCACAATAGAACTATTTTTTACAGCTGTCTCATAACTAACTCACGTGTCTACAAAAAATTCATTATTCACCGAATTTACATTACTGTAAATTTTTCTTATAAGTCAGAAGGTAACTAAATAAATGAGTGTACTATGTTAGCTAAGTTGGGGGGCTGGGGTTCAAGGAAGGAGCGAAACGACCCTATCATATGTATTTTCGTTTAGAATAAAGTTGGTGTTCTTTGCTTCGTCGGGAAAACAATTCGTTCATTAAGAGCAGAATTGTATTTTCTATGTTTTCAGTTTTCACCTTCACTAACCAGAACTTCATGGAGCTAAATATTGACCTAGCGAGACACGAGAAAAAGAACAGTAAATATATTATGACTTCTCATTAGTGGATGAGAGTCGAGTGAAACTAGCAACTGTTTCAGTTTATGTAAATATCAGAGTGGAAGCCCAAAATACTCAAAGCACGATACTTCATGGATCGCTATGAGATTTCCTCTAACAAACAAACATACTGATGGTGCAGTTCGTCATGGTTAGAATGTCAATGTTTGTGCACATGCAAATTTTGGCCACTTGAGCGCAATTACTTTGGGAGATATCAATGATATGAAAGTGAGATTCTGTCTGTGGAAAGTAATAAAAAAAAATGTGGAAATATCCTTATATTTTTAAATTTCTTAAATAAACGGAAGGTAAATACATAGTAATGGGTACTGGGTAGAAAGCGCTACCTGTTGGAGGGTATGTTGTTCATGGCCACCATCTTGAATTCCACCATATTTAATCTTGATTCATTTTCTTAAATTCGAAGGAGGTCGTGTCATTCTGGTCTAGGATTTTACGGAAAATGCGTTTCTGAAGTAAGTTTTACCGTAAATGCCTTATTGTGAGAGAGAAGGGTTTGTGGCACGAGTATGAGATAATGATCCTGTGTACAGTAGAGTCTCGTTTATCTGACCTTCGCTTATTCTGCATTCCGTATTATCCGACATCGCATCACAAAAAAGCATCAATCGGCAACAAAAACTGCAAGTTGTGAACGTAGTATATTTTGTGTTGCTCCCGACTCTACTACGTGGCGCGTCCGTCTACACTATGACTCATGCGTTTGTCACTCAATGCAGTGCAGTTTATCATTGTATGTGGATCGGTTTAACATGTGTTACTGTTCTTGCTGGAGTGATAATGATGCTGCTGCAAAGGTGATGAGACTTAGCAGCAAAGAAACGGCACTCATCAGGGAAGGAGAGTGACAAGCACTCATACAGCCTGTCACATACCTCGATGACCGGGAGAAGTATTCGAACCTTCGTGTCTTTGCAGTGCAGATCCGAAGTTCCTGACCTTAACTAGTAGACCACGAGATGTGCGTGATAAAGCTCTATTTTAAGGGCCATTTAAACTACATAATATGTTTTTAAAAACTTTTTCTTTAGGTAAAACTGAGCTTCCTAACACCCCCCTCAGTTTCGCCTCTGATATACATTACTTTTCTCAGTAAAATAAATGTATTCATTACCAAAGCGGTGAGCACGCTGAAAGGATTTTGAGTTGAACAAATTACTTCAATCTGTGCCCAAAATGATCGCATTCAATTTTCGATAAAAAGGATTGTCATATGTTTATATTTATGCCTCCTGTGCGTATTGTTTATGAGTATCTGTATATTTAATAATATGCTTCAACTTTTGATAGCTGACGTAAATGAATCTACATTTTAACATCCACATTTTTATATATACAAAATCATATTTTTTCTGCAGTAAATACACTGATGGAAAATGAAATTTGAAGAAAGAATCGACATCATAGTTTCTGGAATAAGTAAGAGAGTAGTTCTGATATTGTAGGTCTACATGCCATGATGCCTGGGGTGAATAACAGATACAGCTTACCAACAGATGTTCACCAGATCTTCTGTAGTCTGTATATGTCCGTCACTGGTACTGAGGCAGAAACGGTTATCGTCTGTGAAAGAACATTACATTTTTTTTTTACATTATTATCAAACTTCAATTTTGTATTGAGGTTAGAATTGATTTACATAGTCTTTGTGTTTATAAATCGATCACTGGGAGAATGACACCCACTCCGAACACCCACACGAACACCAACATTACTCGAAAACAGTGATTATCGGAAAATCGTAGATTATTTTGAAATAAATATTATATTACAACAGAACAAACTCAGTAGGAACGAGAAAATATAATTTGCATGATATATCACATGAGAAAATAAATATAATTGAAAAGGATTTTATTGATTCATTAATATTTGTGTGTTTGATACAATTCAAACAGTCCATGTGAACAAAACCATGCAATTTAAATAATATATCAAGTTATAGTAAGTAAAGAAATACAAATGCTTGATTTTTATGTTGCTATGGTAACACGAAACGCATTTAGGATAAATAAAAATAATCGACAAAACGAGAGGCTATGAAACAAGAAGTGAGTTTGAAAATAAACATGAGTTGTCTCTTCAGGGTTACGAAAAGTAAAGTATTAACGTTGATGGTGCCCTTACGGTTAATGGTAATGGGTGGAACGCTACTGAAATAATCATGTTGATGGTTCTTAAGACAATCGGTGTTACTACAATAAAATAAAATAAAATATATGTTTTTAAATCTAAGCAATGAAAGGGTAATAAAGACGATGATGTATTTAGTTTCAGTGATAAGCAGTTGATTATATCTTTAAATCTGATAATCGTAATCGATAAAATGTGACTTAAAATTACGCAGTTCTGGCTTCAAACCCTGTGGTCCATTGTACAGAGTGGTTTGGTGCCCGCTTTAACGGTTCTACGCTTAGAAGCTTACCAACTGAATTAGGATAACTCAAACACAAAAATTGTTTGCTGATTATAAGTAAAATGCTAATGGAAACGATGGGTTTACTGGTGATTGTAATCGACATTTACTGATGATCAGAAAATTACCAATAAAATTGATTTCTTATGGTGATTGAGAGAATACTAATAAATATGACTATGATTTTACTGGTGATATGATCGGTACAATGCTAATAAAATTAGGGTAAATGAAGCGAATATTGCCACCAATTCAGATATTTGAAATAGCTCATTCATTTGCAGCCAGAGAGAAAACCTCATAATAGATAGACTTAGCATACTTCCCAATTTCTTGCTGCGTTAAAACTAATGGGTTTTTGTACAGAGCACGTGATTTTGAATTTTCCCCTTAGGTAGCTCTGGTGTAGACGTCATATTTTATTATGAGGTCTATGACAGAGCTACCGAGCGGATGAATTCAAAATCACGTGTTCTGAGCGTGAAAATCACAAGAAATGGCGAAGCGTGCTAAGTCTTTCTATTATGAGGTCTATGTTAGTACATCAACTTGTGTTAAATTGCCCATCAACTGAAAGTTTATTAGTTTTTGTTCTATTAGGTAAACTGACGATATTGCAAACACCCAATGTAATATCACCGCTTACAAACTGCACTAACACAAAATAAAAATTTTCATTTGAATGATAAGTTTTTAACCTAAAATTTAAGAGATCAACATGAGGAAGGTAATGTAGAAGTTAAACAGCAAATAACATAAGTGGATTCATATATTAGAGACGTACTGCCGGTAAAACCTATTCATCATCGAACAGTGCACAACCATCCTCATACTCCTGACACAGTCCAACTACTGTGAAATATTTCCCTCGGTCACAGTTCTCGTGCAACCATATTTTGCAATCCACACATTGAATCCAAGATCTTTTGTTTTCTTGGCGATAAAACCTCACAATCGCCAGAAAATTGTCTTTCTGATGGCCCTTCTTCATATTTCCTTCATTCATACATTTCTTTGGTTTCTGATCACTTTTCTTTAGTTGTCTGGCGGGTCCAGCATCTACATTATATGTACCTAATCTTAGTTTCCGTTTTTCTTTTGCGTTTCTTTCACCCTAGAAGAATCTTAAAATTCTACTCGCAATTCCCGTTTCAGAACTATTGCCTTTCCCTTAAACAATTTCCTACATATGTTTGCCCCCTGAATTTTTGGAGCCACACTCTTTTGGGATGTCACTCTCGAGAGTTAGTAATGATCTCTGACGTTCCGCATCATGTGTAGGAGTCTAGGCTGGGCATACTAGACTACGTAGCCATGGCTATGTTCATACTTGCTGACAATGTTAGCATGAGTGGTGGTATGGTCAGCATTGTACTATTTTAATTAATCATTCCTGTATTTCATACTGTTAAAAGGAAACAAATTTTCTTTATCACCTGCAATGAGTTAAGGTCTTATGTGGTAACAACATATATTGAAAATTCATGTGTAAGAAGTAGAGAGAATGGGGGAATGCCTATCAAAAAGCTTCTTTGAAAATTGACGACGTTTTCGTCGCTCAAGTACACAACGTGTCTTCTTTCAAGCAGTCTTCAGATCAGCTAATGTAAAGAAAGAGTGGCTCCCTGAAATGCGTCTCAGTGCGCATAGAAAAACAAATTAGCACACACACAAAGAAGCAGCTCATATACTCAGGTGGTCAATTTCTCAAACTAAAAATTATGCGCTTCAGTGGCGATATTGTCTTCATGGCGATATTCGCTTCCGTTACTCTATATTGGAGTTGCTGATGTCACGAAGAATTATAATAAACATTATGATACCTTTTTATCGTGCTCAATAGGTCAATAATACCTTTGCTGATGAAAGTGATCAGCAAAGCCCTGACAAAAATAATACCTTTGCTGATGATCGGTGTGACACTGATAAATATTGCCAGTGTCTACTGTTAATAATGGTCGGTATAACAATATTAAAAATCATGTCTTTATTGATTATTACTATAACACTAATAAAAGATGATCTTCACTGATAATGATGGATTGTAAGACACTAATAAAGATAAAGCTAAGTTAGTTTAGAGTTAATTGAAAATAATCGTTGGCAGAAGCTAATAAGCAGGTACGCTTCACTAGTCTGTACACTCATTTTCTTAATTGAGCATTTAGGTAAACTTTAATTAAACTCAAGTGTGTAGTTGTATTGGTTTCTCAAATAAATAAAAAACCGGAAACACTTCTTTTGCTAGCATATTGATTTGCTTTGCTTCATTACAATAACAACATAAAGAAAATAAGGTCGTTAGAAAGATATGTTACTTCTAATGACACAATTGATTTACTGGATTGTATATTGAAACAATGGGTCATTAATGGTATACAGGTGACCTGTCATTGCTGTATGTTCCCACGTTTTCTTAACCTTGTGATCGCATTATCAAGACTATCCCAAAAGTATAACAATTAAATATTGTTCATTTTTAACAAGAAAGTTAAATAGGAAAGATAATTTAATCTGAAGTGAAGTGAAAGGATCTTCAAAAAATTACATGTTTAATGAATTTACAGGTTCACTTATTGGTTTCCTGTTATTGATTTCTCCATGGAATAATGAACATGTTTGGTACGAATAGATAACAATGTTGGTCGATTTCAATCTAATGCTATTGCGTGTCCTTCCGTAATGAATATCTATTTATAGCTGTAGAAAAAACAGGTTAAAATCTATAATATCTAAATGTGATAAATGAGAAGTCATTATAAAAGACTATATGCTACCAAAACTTCAATAGCATTAATATTGTAATATGAACATCGAAGAATGCTGCCAACTGTGATGATACACATATCCGTGGATGACCGTCGAAAAATATATAGTAATACATGTAAGTCGTAAGTACGTAGATTTCGAAAACTATTCCATTGCGAAACGTGAATATCAACAGAACAGACCTTGGAGTAGTTAGCCTTGTGATCACCCTTTCTTTACGAGTGGTCACCAGTTCAATTCTCGCTGTGCTTTCTTAAACTGAGTGGTTCGAAACCCACTTTACCAGAAACTGTTGCTCTCGTCCTTAGAATCTTATAAGTTCATTTAGGACGTTAAAGATAATTTAATCATTCAATCAATGAATACAACTAGTCCTCCATGATACAATTCCATTTGTTTTTGTATACAATGCATTGGAAATAGTCATGACAGCAGAGCTTAGGTATGAAATAAAATAACATAATATTTTAAATAGGTAGGGGCCTGTAGATTAAGCTCTGCTCCGTGCTTACACTGTTCCTAACTTTGAGAAGTTTGTTTAGTACATGAACACATGTTCTGATGGCACCAAATAAAATAGCGAAGAACACTTGCACAGAAACAGATAGAGGTTTAAATTTATTAATAACCTTTTTCTATGATCTTGATATTTCTTGTAAGCACAGGTGGGCAGCATTATGCCAGCAGCTGAGTGACATTACTTTCGGCATGCGTTCGTCATTCAAACTTTCGCAATATGTTATGGCTTACATAAAGTATTTTGTCATACTTTATGTTCTGTATAACTTTCTACTGGTGAGTAGTTTATGAGATTTGCAGATGATATGATGCTTCTTGTAAACACAAATCCATAAACTAAAACGACATTCGAATGTTTAAAAGAAGTTAACATTACAGTTAAAAAAAAAAAGAAGAGAGCAAATATTCAGCTTTCAACTATCCGTGAAGTATCTATTATGCAAAGCCCATTTTTTCAGTCGGTTCATGTATGAATTTACGTATATGATACTCTTAGAAGACATGCCTGTCTGCTAGTATGTATGTGCATATAATTATATGCACATATGTTTTCCTGCTTACATAAATCTAAATCTTTGGATCAAGTTTCACCAAATATTCAGTGATTTCTTAGTTGATCCAAGAAGGTCGCTTTCACTTCAACATAGGAATATTGTACACTAGTCTGATCGCAACATATATGCCGAGGCTCCAAATCTGTTAGAATAACTACCAAATAGATTGTGAGTCTTCGAATTCATAGAATAATAATAGTAACAATAATAATCTCTCGCGAGCTTCTGGTGTACCTGTCCGTACCATGTAATACGTCTTTTGATAAATTGTATTCAATGTTACACGTGTGTTAAAGTATTTCACGAAACATGTACATAAAATTAAATGCATTGACACTTGGTAGCTAGATATCAAGTTTTCACGGTGCAATTTGTAAAGAATATATCAACCAGATGTGAATCTTACCTAATAGAACCTGTTGATCTCACCACAAGAATATCACAATAAACTCTTACTTTTACTCTAACGGAGAAAGCGTTTTGACCTGTTGACAGTTCAAACCTTTGTGATAACTTGGGTTTCAATCTCTGTTTTCGAAACACTGGTTGTCCCAGAAAGAAAAGCTCATGCTTTTAAAGCTTATTACTGTGTGGTCTCTTGAAATTTTTATTTGAGAGAAATAATTCAAAACTAAAGCCACTTACCAAGAATTGGCTTGCTTATATAAACAATTGTTTTCGTCAAATTCTCCAAAATTCAAGTCATTCGACAAAATATAAGACATAAGCTAATAATGTTAAAACATTTTTTTTTACAGATGTTTTTTTCAATTATTTTTCTGTGCTTTGAAATTTAAATTTGATTACATACATTGTTTAATCCGCACATGATATGTCATGTCAAAACCACATTTAAGGTTCAATATTCTCAATAAATAAAAAAAGGAGAGAAATTTCTGGATTAATTTGAAAAAAAAAAACGCGTGGGAAAATATTAGTTTTCTATATGCTGCTTGAGACCAAAGCTGGATTAGTGGAAACGTTTTAATCTGTTAATTCACACAGAACTCAACATGCATAATCAAAAATCAACTCATTAGATTTAGCATTAATTGATCCACGTATTCGGGTAATATCCGTTCTTTCAGTTAGTTGCACATAATGCATGCGCTTGTGAGTTCTTGAAAAGTTACGCTGTTTCAAACCACTACTTTTTTGACCGCTATTGATGTATTACTATATCGCTAGGCATATACAACATTACTTAATAAACTTATATTTTACCTACTGTTTGAGCTTGTAAGTTATAAAAAGAAGTTCAAAGTAAATTATTAACATGTAAAAATAAAGATTTTACCTTATACGTGCACTAGAAAATAACAAGATATTGTTACTTTACTATTGTTAAACTCAACGTTAGTCAGCTAAGCATATTGCAATGGAGAATAGTCTAGATTTACGACATTCTATTCGTAACAAGATCACCGACTATTGTACGAAACACCCTAGGTAAACGTCAACGCCTGAAGTTAAGACCTGGTTTCTGGAATTAGCCTAACCAATTTCAGTTCTGGTACATATTGTACGATAACCATATTGCATACTGTAAAACAAGATAATAATAATGTTTCTAATATTATTTAATGTAATGGAATTTTCCTTAGTAATATTTGTACATTTTACAAAGAGTGCTGTTCATTGTCAACTAATTTACCAGGTAAACTATATTTACACAGCTTTTTTTTTTCGTTCATTGGAGCCCCATTCATTTTAATCCATGTTACATATTTCCTCTTGTACCGTTAACATTTTCTTTAATAGATTGTATATGTTTATTAATGGTTTTATTCTCTTGATAGAAAAGAACTTCGGGTTGGAGTTACTGGTGGCTGATGTGGGAATATCGACCAAATATACTGGATGCTGGATACTACTGCCTTGCAGTTAGTAGCGGTATCTACAAAGGCTAAGATTACACCGAACAAAAAAAATGGTGAAGTGAAATAACTTTAACAGTATCTCTTTGAGGATGAAGGTGAATAACATCGCCAAGGTTCACAGATGAACAGTCGCAGTGGACATATTGGAACTTTACCTTTACTGCAAGGGCGCAGAGCTGACAACTCTACACCGATAAATCATATCAAGAAATGGGGAAAATGTTGGTTCTTTGGATTCTCCTGGTGTAATACATTCCAGAGGCAATATAGTCTCCCCGTTCGGTTAGGCTAGCTTCCTTGGAGACTTTCGCCGTGTGCTTTGCTTGCGAGTTCTATAAGTAGCCAATAGAACCTCGTGTTACACTTCGAACACGTGTTTCAATTAGCTACTCACCCAAATCGCAAGCAATACACGTTTGCAAGAAAAGCTAACCTTATCCGGGCTGAGACTGCTTGAGGAGACTCCAAGAACATGATTAAGAAAGACCTTAGAACAAGAACGTATGAACTGTATACAAAACGGGAGCTCTTCAGACAGTGGTATTATGCGAGAATGAGAAGTACGGGATGAACTTATTAGCGATGAAAGAAGTCCAATGAAACTGTTATGATAGCACTGAAAAGGAAAAATACGTTTCTACTCATTTATTCACTTGTAACAATTTACAAACGACAGTAAAGATCACTGTATAGTATTTAGTTGGTCTAATAATAATGGCGAGTTTTTGTCAATGTTTGTTTTAAGTACAACTGATTGTTTGTTCTCATTACTTACAGATCTAGCAATCAAACGTTGAAGGCCATCACGAAGGTTTATCAAGGTTGATAGTAGGGTTGCTCAAACTTACCTACAATGAGAAATAGGAAATGTAAGACGTTTTGTAAACGAATAAAGGGAGAACACAGAAAATTCTATTCATATAAACGTGAATATATTTAATAAATTTTCAAAACCAACAAAATTCAACAGGTGAATATAACCAAAGCAGCATTAATACGACAAATTAAAAAGTTCTATTTACAAGGAAACAACCTCCGATGTAATAAATCTAGAAAACTAGACATTTCTAATTCCGGTTTAGAATAGGGTAAGAAATAAAAATTTTCTTGATGTGATGTTTACTTGTAATCTTTATCTATTTACTACAACAATTTAAAATCATGCTCAATTTTCTCGTAAATGACGTAAAAGTTGCTGAGAAGTTTGAATGTATTGGTTTATAATGAGTAGACTATCTCATTTTTCCGCTAAAGAAAATTCTTTAAAATTTTTTGAATCCGTTTCTTCAGAAACACTCGCGACAGTTTTCTTTGTGAATTTGTAATACTCTCATTTCTACAAGGACTACAAATCTTTGTTAAAGTAGAAGTTGTTCCTAAAACGTATCGACAAGAAATAATATTTCATAAACTTTAATACAAATTGCATGCATAAGACTCAGTGGCGGTTTCTTATAATGTTGCACTGTTGCACAACAACCACATTATTCTTCAAACAATTTTGTTAACAGTGGAGGAATAATGCTTAACTACTTTCATGTGCTTTATAATAGCAAATTTGTCTCTTATGTGTTTAAGACAACCATTGTTTAAATGGAGGAAAAATCTTCACAATATAAGTTTTTCGGTGTTTCGCTTTTGTTGTTGCAGCGTTCACGTAACCATATCACTTGGTATTGGTGTGTTTCCTTCTTTCGTCAGTTTCAAGGTAGAGGACTGACCATTCGGTTTCATACAGGGCAGTGAAGTATTGTTGAGTTGAGGCAGGAAATAAGTAGTTCAATGCAGATAGTTATGCTTAAATTTTGCGGTTGTCGAGCATGCAGCAAGATATTTAGGTTGGCCACGTAACAAAGTGACACAATAAAAAGTTAATAATAGGTACAAAACTTTCGAAAAGGATAATAAAAGTAGTAGAAATTAGTGAACAGATAGTTTCCTAAATATTTTTCAACGATTTCCTTGTTACTTTTATATATAGTAATTTCAGAAGTTAGTCTCGACCTTTCGTGAAACCGTTCATGAAAGATTGTCCAAAGCTGATAAAAATACATGATCTTATGGAGTCAATTATCATCTCTATCTTATCGTACCGTTTTATGGAATCCATATTTAATTCTAAGATTTTTCCCTTGTATTTATTTTCGAAAAGTTAGAAATTTCGTTAAGTTAATTTTTCTCCGTTCAAATGTTAGCCTTTTCCGGGAATTAAAGAATGCAAATGTTATTTGTCAATATCAAGGAAAAACATTAATATTTAAGGATACAGACAACTTCATCATAAATACATTTGTAGTGTATAGCAAATTTTATAGCATAAATCGTGAATATTTCGATGATCTTATTACAAGACTCTTGTCATATCAAGGAACATTTCCAAACAATTCACCTTCATTCTTGATATTATTAAGTACTATGTACTACACAGTGCATTGTGATTTCTTTTAAGCTTCCCTTCCCAAAGATTTTACATGATATTTTTCTGTTTTAGTTTTCTTTGCTCTTTTTACAAAAGGAGACATCTCTTGTTATATAGGGGAAAGTAGGATAGAATCGGGTGGTTGAATGAAATCGGGTACCTTGTTTCCACTTGACCAGCGGAGCTTGCTCATGCGTTGCCTGAATTTTCGTCTCATTTTTTTCTGCTTTTTTTATAGATTTTTACAGAATTACTTCTGCAGTGACTGAACAAGTAAATATTACTGGCTGTTGCGTATTTCATGAGGATTTATTTTATACTAAATGATTACGCAAGGCACTTTTTATTAGGCAAAGACATGGTTTTCATAACGGTGCGTGTGGGGTGAGACCGGGTAGTACTCTACGAGTATTTCCATTACAAGGCCTTATATTTTAAAATTAATTTAATAATACAATAATGAATATTTATTTCTCACTTAGCTCTCACAAAAATGTAATCTGTATTTAGTAAAAATTGAAAAAATAACTCACTACAGAGGTTAAAATTCGTTTTCAATTCAATTGTGTAATTTACGAAGAGGTTTACTCTATTATTAGCACACCCGTATGAACGTCAGTGAATAAGGGAAGATATAGGGTTTGTCCTGTCTGTCTGCCAACACCCTTAGATTTCAGCAACTACAAGTCCAACAGAGTTGAGCCACACACTGTTGGATTCATCATGATGTCAAACGGTGGGGAAAATTACGACTTTGACTCTAAAACTGACAGGTCCTTTTCATTTACTTAGTTTTCTCCATTTTCTATATATTTTCATATATGTTGGTTCCCCTTAGATCTCAGTGACTTGATGAATGATACACCGTTGGATTCGTCATGGTCTAAAACGGTGAGGAAAACTATCAATGTGACTCTAAAACTGGCAGGTCCTTTTCAATCTCTTAGTATTCTTCATTTGTGCCCCTACTAGATCTCAGTAGCCAGAAGTTTGACAGAGATAAACCATACACCGTTGTATTAGTCATGGACACGGGTAGGAAAATCTGAGTTAAAAAAAACTGGCAGACCCCCGCCACTTTCTTAGTAATCTCTATTTGAGCCTATTACTTTTACTCTTGACTTTGGATACATTATAATTTGAATTTATACGAGGGAGCTTGGTTTTGTCTATAATAAAACCATTACTTAGCTTGTTATTAATTTTGTTTTTTTAATTGTATACTATATATGTTATGAATAGGCCTATGGACCTCTTTAGACTATCATTCTTAAATATACTAATATCTATGTCTGGACGTATAGATCCAGTGTATAGAATGCCTAGGGTGAACCCATGTTGCCTGCAGTGGTGGAGTTGAAAAAGACATTGATTTTACATGATTTTTGTCGATCAGCCTTAAATTCAACCTGTAAGATAACAAATTTTGTTGTTTTGCTCATTTCGTTTTGATTAACTTATTTTCATATAATTAACAAGTACACCCGGTTTTACCCTACCGGTGGAGTAATTCTGGGTGTTTCCTTTTTTGTTAAAAAATAATACATAATAAATTGTAAAATCTATTACCTTTTTGTAGTTACAGCCTTAAAGAATAATAAATGCAGAATAATTGTATTGATTTTCATTAAATTTTGTAAACAATCTTGGCTTTAGCAAGCCAACAAACTTAACGTACCCGGTACCCCACTTTCTCCTCTATTTTATATGTACGTACTACTAAAAATCCATTTAAAGTGCAAATTGTAATAATCGAGAATAATGGACCCTTTGGAAAAGTTTCCTCTGCTCATAGTGTTTCTAATGGACAGTGTTGCCACTTGGTGTCTCCACCACAACTCGTTTATATCGATTACATCTATTTTAGATGTCTGTAAAAGAACTGAAACATGAAAAGGTGTTTTACGGAAATATTGTCCACAATTTATTAATATTATCTTCCGTTTGTTCCCCACCGTTATTTGCTTTTATGTTGTCCTTTTACCTAGGACGACCATCAATTTTTATTTTGCTATTTATTTGATTTTCGTCCCACCCACTCACACACTTGACTTGAAGGAGGAGTTGATAAATGGTTTCCATTCGTGTCATACACACATTATAAGGCAGACACATACACACACACACACACACTGTCCTCATCTCTGTGTATTGGCTAAAATGGTTTTCTCTTTAATGTTAGATTTCTCGTTTCCACTTTGAAGAAAGCGAAAGGCAACAGAACTAATCAACAAAATGCATGAGTTGATGGAAGAAAAAGATATATGATCGAAGAAACGTAAATATGGTTAAGAAATATAGTTGATTGATGAAATATTAACATTCTTCTTTCCTTTTTAACTTTTTATCGTCGGATGTTGTTATTTGTTATTTTATATACAGGGTTGTAACAAAATGTCGTATGTCGAATACAAACAAATACAAAAGTACGTTCTAGGAAACATTGTTCGAGAAACGTTGTGTTTTCAAGAGTGTCGAACTAGAAGTTTAAAATTTCCTGTATTTATCTTCAGATTATTCCCAAATTAAAGCATATTCAAGGTAGAAAGTTCAATTGCTGCTTTTATATTAAATTTATACAGAGTTTAAGTGTTACATTTTCCAAAACTAAAGAGAAATTATTATGTTCACATTTTCCCCTATGAGATCGGCTTATAACTATAAAGCGCAAGTAACGTTGAATTTCAAAATGGATTTTTAGCGTATATGTTTTAAGTATGAGCACGTCTTGTAGGGGCATTTTGAAGAATATAGAATAAACCCTGCCTATGCTGGTTATGCTCTACTTTTAAAGCTATTCGCAGTAAAACAAAAAATGTATATTTTTCACTTCATTTAAATTCCTGTTGTTAATACAGTATAGAATAATTTTAAGTGTAAGAGGAAAAATGTCGGTCGTGGTGAGATTTGAACACGAATCATCTGGTTGGTACGCATAAAATGTTTCCTCTGCACCACGAAGAACAATATTCAAAAGTCACAACCACCAAGCTGTTTTTTTTTTTCATCTGTCGTTGCGATGTTGCCAAATCGATATATACAGTGTCTCTGAAATTTGGGAGGTGATTATTCACATCAAAACAAGGGGAACATGTTACGGTGGCTCAGTTGGTAGAGTGCTTACCTTTGGCGCTTGGGTTCGTCGGTTCAAACCCTGCTCGTCCCATGTGGGCTTTGTGGTAGACAAACACCATGTGCGTGGGTTTTCTCGGGGTGCTCCCGTTTCCTCCCACTTTCTTCATTCCACCAGTTCATCCCATCATCACCCATACGGCCTGAGCCATAGTTGCCTAAAGGCTTTAAAATTAATCCCAAATTCTAGGGGGGAAATATTTGATGGAATTTCAAAATATGTCTAGTTTCGGAGCTATGAGGCACTCAAAATTACAGCAGTATTATTAATGACGTCATATCTGGGAAAGTAATGACGTTAGCGATGTCGGTTTAACAAATCAAATCCAATATATACCTATTTATGGTATATTTTTGATTCGCGAATGAAGCTTACAGGTGATTTCTATGTTTGTTCTATTAGAGCATTTTATTCCTTGACAACGCAATTCTTAAGTAGCGAGGGAGTACGGCACTCCCTCAATCATGAACATTGTACATATGGATGTATCGGGCACAACTTCTACTGTAATTTGTTAAGCCGACACCGTCTGCATCATTGTGTGTCGACATATAAAGTCATTGAGCTCATGCAGCTCCGAAACTATGCATAATTTTGAATTTCTTCAAATAAGCTTTTTTTTCCTTGTTTGATGCAAATGAACACCTCTCGGACGTAAATGTTAACACATACTATATACGTATAACACACAGGGAAAAGGTCGAAAGCCACATTTTGAATATTTTCCAGGAGAACGAAAAAAAAATGCTGTATGACGAGGAATTATTGTCTTTATTTGACTGCATAGAAACATAATACAATTACTGCCTGATTATATTATTAGCAATGTAGTACACTGCAATCGTGTCATATGTTTCTGGATGTACGCACATGGGGCTTTTCCAATACTCGTTGTTAAGACTAATATACTCGTAAGTAGTAGTTTTCATAGTGTTGTTTATTCCAGACAAAAAAAAAAGATTTCTGAACAAATAGCTAATAATTAGAAAGAATGAACACACTTTTTTTAAAAAAAAAAAAAACTTCAAGCTTTAGTCCTCCTTATCCGTCTCATTAAGGGCATCTGGCACTGACTTACAAGTATTACGTGGCAATGATAAGCAGTCCTTGGAGTAGCTGGGTTGTATAATTTGTTTCTCACACAGGATTTTGAAGTCACTGAACTTCAAGGGAATCGACAGTTATTATTATTATTATTAAACCGTTTCATATAACTTTAAAATTTTGTTCGGTCTGTTAGGTTCAAATTTTGTAACTCAATTTTAACTCAATTTTAGCGATCCCGGGTTCGATTCCCGATGGGAATCTTATCCGATTGAAACTTATCACCAACCACTAGTTAGGTATTCCCCCTTCGTAATTTATAACAAATCGAACACAGTATATATATATATATATATATATATATATATATATAATAAATCACAGCCATATTCAATCCACTAGTGGATGAGGCCTCTCCCAGAAGGGAGGAGTTGGTTTACTGCTCCCACGCTGACCAGACGGGTTGGGAGAGGAAAGCCGAAGCTCTCACTGTGATCGCCACTGTCTTTTATTCACAGCAGCTCCTGTGTGTCCTCACGATGCTGGGTCAAAAGTTTCAAGATACTATCTGTTTGGGTAGAAATACAAGGATTTTATCCCTGGTTGCGATAATATTAAGAATCAAAAACCGGGGATGAAATCTTCACGCACCAGGGAAAATCCTCGGCATCTCCCGACAAATAGAACACTGCATGCATATTCAATATATACAATAAATCAAATAAATCACAGCCATATTCGATCCACTACTGGATGAGGCCTCTCCCGGATGGAGGAATTGGTCTACTGCTTCCACACTGACCAGACGGGTTGGGAGAGGAGAACCAAAGCTCTCACTTGATCACCACTATATTTTATTCACAGCAGCTCCCCAATTGCATCACGATGCTGGGTGGATACCGTTCCAGCCCCTCGTGCCTTGGAAAAATTTTCGTGACAGAGCTGAGAATCGAACTCGGCAGTCAGACACGGTAACCACTAGACCAGCGGGGTGGTCATATGGAGAGAGAGAGAGAGTTGGGAGACGCAAATGTATTGAGGTACGAGAAACACAAATCATTTTCGTTTGTTTCAGTTTTTGCAGTTAAATGAGCACGAGGTTTTTCTTAGGGCAGGGATCTTAATGGATTCATTGACTTCAAGATATTTTCGGTGGCCTCCTGCACCCGACAATTGTTTACGTCATTTTTTTCTCTTTCATCTATTTCAGAAGAGAAGTGTGGTATAGTTGGAGCCTAAGGATAGAAAGTGGCTTGTTTCTACTTAATCCTTTAACCATTCAACTGCTATCATCAGTACACTGTATTAACCAGACGTATCTCGGAATAATTTCAAAGTAGGGGATATGAAGTTTATTCCGTATATTCTCGTTTTGAGAATTAAATTTATATTTTACTATGAGAACTAATTTGTTTTCATACTTTACGCGTTCTATAAAATTTAGAAATATACAAACAGATGGATATAATATTACACGTTTTGTAAAAATACTAAAGTTAAATGTAACATTTGATACAATCATTTCGCGGGTTTTGTAGTAGATTATTCGGATGCATCCAAATGCTCTGAAATCGGTGAAGTCTCTGTGTAATATTCAGAATTTTATTATTTATTGAATATTCAGAACAAAATTATTGGACTAGGTTAAGTCGGCATTATAAAGTAGTATTATAATCTATTGCTCTTTAGTGTATGCTTGGAATAAAAAAATCAAGAACCAGGAATAAACAAAAGGAACTCAAACTACATAGTCTACAAGGCCTGTCCGAAAAGTATCCGACCTTATTTTCTTTGAGGAAAGTAGTTGGATGGTAACACTGCACAAAGTGGTATCCGTCGTCACTTGCTCCAGCATCCATTAGGCAGCCAATGTGTAATGTCGTATGGTTCTTCTTTGTCACAGTATCATTTGAAGCCAAGTAGAAATAACATGCAACCTTCAACAAGCTTTTGGTGACGATGTCATGGGGTACAATCAATAAAACCGTGGTATACAATCGGTTCAAAGATACGTAGGCAGCAAAATCAAAGTGATACTGATTGTGTTCTTTGACTACCGTGGTTTTAGGTATCACGAATGTGTACCAGAAGGACGAACAATTACGAAAGAGTACTATCTTGACGTTCTTCGTCGCTTATGTGATACAGTTCGTCACAAAAGACCAGAACCCTATTTCATGAAAGGTCTTCACTCTGCACTTTTCACTTGGCAAAAGTTTACGAGTGCAGAATATGTTTAATGAATATTTCTACAAGCTTTTCAAAAGTGTGTTTCCTGACAATGTTTTTCGCACTTCACTTTGAAAAGTTTGAAGAAATATTCATGAAACACATTTATTATGCACTCTTAAATTTCTGCAAAGAGAAAAGTACAGAGTGAAGACCGTCCATAAAATAGGGCCCAGGTCTATGCACTTCACAAAACTAGCACATGCATCAGGATAACGACCTGGTCCGCACGTGATCTAATCTTTCCTGGCAAACAAGGGTTACAAGGACATTCCTAATGTTCGCCAAACTCCATACTCCCCGAACATGGCTCCTTGAAATTTCTGTTTTTCCCTAAAATCAAATCGACACTCAAAGGTACCCGCTTCGACATCCGAGAAGACATGCACAACGCGACGGCGGCGGTGACAGAAGTTCAAAAAGTGGCGTTCCAGGCATGCTGCCAGCAATGGCAGTATCGTTGTGTTAAGTATGTGGAAGCTGAAGGGTCCTATTGCGAAGGTGATTATGAATTTAAACACACCAGATAATTTTATTTTCCTGGCCAATGGTCGGATACATTTCAGACAGTTCTTGTATATAAAATTGTTATTAAAACGGAGTAACATATGATTCTAACTGTTAACCATTCACAATACCATTCCTATATGACAGAGGGTACCATTAGCATTAAGAAAAACCTCTTTGATAATCGGTCATAAAAGCACTATAGACTAAGATTTCAAAATGACTGCACTAAGATATGGAGTAGAATGAGAGATACATAACAGACACATTTAATAAAAATTGAACCAAAACAAAGCATTGTAAATATCTAATTATTGTAGAGCATTGCGTGTAAATTTGTTTAACGTAAACATTTTAAAACAGAACAATTATGTTACATATTTTAAAATCATTTATGCTGTCATCTAGTGACATTCAGGAAAACAAGAATTACTCAGCGCAGTAAAACCTATTGCAATTTCTTGCACATCTGAAAACAGTCTAAACAAGGATATTGCCACATTACAGAAATGTTTTGTTAGTTTCTTGGTACAGTACAATTGAATGTTTGTAGGTTTCAGGATCATGAATTGTATTCCATTAGTAATAAACACATCTTCTATAGTCAGTCTACAAATAAAAATTCTGTTTCATTTGATTGATGGTTTAAAATTTTAAATGCATTTTTGCGGAATCAGGGAATAGAAGTCTCGAAAATACTTCATTTTTCTCTTTATATATTACTGAGAAAATTTCTCCATACCTGTTGTACATATTGGTTACACTTCTTGAACACAGATCTAGTAGAAAATACAGAAAAAAGTATAAAATTTTATACAAAAAGGATACATTTTTTGTGTTATTATTTACAGTGTACATCGTATATACGATCACCATAATTGGTGATTTTCTGCAATAGCCTCTTTCCACCATCATATGTAATGTATTTCACAATGTTCGTATTCTTCGTTTTCACCCTTATCTTTAGCCTCTAATTTTAACTTTTTAATAACTTTTCAATATTCCCGTGTCCTGAAGACGCAACCTTACTGTTGCCTCGTCCATAGATACTGGATTAGCATTTATCCTACTATAGAACTTTTGATCTTTCTGGAAACATTCACAGAGAAAGAGTTTTGTATTGGAATAGCTTTCCACCTTCATGACCTAGGTTTCACGTGCCGAGATCCTCAAATTGCAACACAATACGACATATCACCGGAACATGTATTCGAAATTGAGTCACCGTGTACCGGAAATTGTTGTTTAAATCCGTGATTGTGGCATGAGATTGGCACAATGTAACGTTACTAGAGGTGATATTTAAAAATGTTTGTGATATCCCAGTAATCATTAACTACTGGCTTGACATCTCAAATGTTTTATTCAAAACTACATGCAGTCGATAAGCTGTAGAAAAATCCAATTGAAAATAATAAATTTCAAAATTTGTTTACATCACCATTGAGTCTGATTTAAAAATTCCTAAACGATCTTACCTATTTTACCATTGTGATAGAAATAATAACCTTCATGTTGTGTCCTAAGTTTTATCAACCAGTGTTGTCAGTATTCCGTAAGAAAAGTTCCATATTTTCATTAAGCGCGACATTACTAAATGCTATTCATTTTCTGTTTCTAAGTATTTTCTTTTTATGTTCACTGTTTTCATCACGTAAGCTACAAGGTAACAATTGCAAATGTATAGGCTTTTTAAAGGTAACTTTATAAACTAAGTAGTTAGT
>JAGDQP010020825.1:8633-23231 GCA_022664845.1 Lepisma saccharinum | reverse complement strand
ATATATACAGATGCTTATCAGAATAATGGAAACACCTGAACGAAAGTGCAACTTACCAGATTAATATGGTGTCGGGCCACCTTTCGCCTTCAGAACAGCCTTGATGCGACGTGGGATGGAGGCATAGAGGTCGTGAATGGTAGCAAGTGGAATATTACACCATTCCTCGTGCAGGGCATCGGCCAGTTCTGTGAGAGAGGATGGAGGTGGAAATCGTCGCCGGAGTCGTGTTTCCAAGATGGACCACAGATGTTCAATTATGTTGAGATCTGGGGATTGGGCGGGCCAGGGGAGGTGTTGAACTTCATCCCGATGTTCCTCAAACCACGCTGCAACAACTCCAGCTGTGTGAATGGGTGCATTATCATCCTGGAATATGGCGTCATTGTCCGGGAACAACATCCGGACCATAGGATGCAAGTGGTCTCCTAAAATTGCGACATAATCGTTGGCAGTGATGCGTCCGCGAAGTGTGACCACAGGACCCAATGAAAACCATGATATTGCGGCCCACAGCATCACCGTGCCGCCGCCATGTTTCACAGTTGGGCGGAGACACTGCAGATCATACGCTTCTTTGGGCGTTCTCCACACATAAACACGGCCCGTGGTTTGGAATAGGGTGAATGGTGACTCATCCGACCATACCACACGTTTCCAGTCGTCAACCGTCCAAGTTGCATGGTCGCGGCACCATTTGCGGCGTGCTAAAGCGTTCTGGTAGCCGATGAGAGGTTTGGCCCGTGCAACACGACCCCGTAAGTTCATGTCATGTAATTCGCGGCGGACTGTGATTGTCGAAACCGGTTGGGGGAGGTGCTGATTGAGTTCCTCCGTCACTTACGCCGCAGTGGCACGACGGTTCCGCGTGACAATGCGCTTTAATACCCGGCGTGCCCTGTCACTGATGCTTTTCTTCCGCCCACTGTTCCGCTTCCCCGATGTGGTTTTCCCGTGTGTTGTGTAGGCCGTCATCACCTTCGACACTGTCCCTGGCGACACACCTAACACACTAGCCACTGCCGTCACACTCACTCCACATAACCGCGCACCAACAATTTGCCCTCTTTGAAACTCTGAGAGGTCTCCCATTTTACACTACCTCCGTCTGCTGCAGCCACTGCACACTCCTGTTCCACGACGCCTGACGTAGTATGGAGACCGACCTAACACACCACCACCAGCAGTCCGGCGCTGCGGTCGCCACGACACCACTGCCAACCCATACATCTGACGTGTTGCCAACTACAGGTGTTTCTATTATTCTGATAAGCATCTGTATAGATAGATAGATAGATAGACAGACATGTGTGTGTGTGTTTCTTCAGGAAGCCATTTCATACAAAGTGATACGAAACTGCTTGTTATAAAGAAGAAAATTATTTTGGGGGTCGCCAACCAGAAGGCATAGTAAAAGGGGGTCGCGGCGTGAAAAAGGTTGAGAAACGCTGTCACAGACTAAATAATAAGATAGACTTCTACTGCTGACCTATTTTCGTCTGCGCTACAGTTGATGAGTTTTTGTTTAAGAGCACATGGTTTTGATCCTGCCGTTTGGTGGCTCTGGTGCACGCAGAGAAAAATTGACTGCATTTAGAAGGAAAAAACGTAGACTCAGGTTACAGGCGGCTTTCCTGGCGCAGCACATGCCACGGCAGGAGTACTGCATTCTGTGTGGAGGCTTAAGATTTTCTGTACTGTGTTGGAAGGAACAGAACCAAGGTAGCAAGGATAGCGCAGACGTACCGTACGTATGTTTGGTACAGAACGGACAGGGTGGGGTTCTAGATTCTCATGATGGCGGTCTAGATTTTCTAGGTCATACCTTTGATTTCCATGGTCGGTGGTCTCGAATTTCTTGGCTATACTCTTGATTTTCTTGACAGTAACCTAGATTTTCTAGGCTTACACTTTGATTTCTTTAGCTGTTGTCTAGATTTTCTTGGTCATGCTCCTTGTTTCCTTGATGGGGGCTAGATTTTCTAGACTGAACCTTTGATTTTTAAGCGCAGGTCTAGAATTTCTTGTCCGTGCTCCTGGTTTTCTTGACGGTGGTCTAGATTTTCTGCACTACACCTTGGATGTTTTGAACGGAATTCTAGAATTTTTGGAAACGTACGTAAACATAACCTGTAGTTTCTATGCGATCTGCGGTGCCCACCCCAAATTTTCTTTAACCAATTCAACACCATGTTGAATTACATAGCACATGCCACAGATTGTTGTAAAAATAAATAGAAAAAGTTGTTTTGCAGAATCCAAATGCATACAAAACAAACAAACAAACTTACCTTCAAATGTCTTAATTAGAAAACTAAATATCAGAGAGGCACATTCTGCTGAGTTCACAAACAGTTCACTTCTTCACTACCGTGCACAAAGTGACTATTTTCACTTTATTTACTCGGTGGCCAGTATCACAAACAGTTATTTTGTTTGGAATACCAGGTAATTGCTTCTCAGCCACTACGCACCATCAAAAACCAGTCTACAATTAGTTTTTACTAGGCAGAAGGAAAATCCGTTCACGTAGTTTGTAGTCTCTGGGATCGTACAGATCGTAAGGATCGTACACAGAAGTGGGACTGTGTCGTATCCGTACAAAACTATTTGAAATTGCATTAAAAGGATTTTCTGTATCCTGCAAGTGCTAACGAGGGGTAGACATGATTTTCCGTCTATTAGCGGCTGTACAGATTGGTCATGGCTGAGCAACAAACCTGTACGTAGCCTGGTATAGAAAATCTTGCTAAATTTCACCTCTCCGGAATATCTAGACTAAAAATCAGCAATTTTTCTCTCAGGGTGGTTACTACTGGAAAGACCCGGGGAGTGAAGGTAGTCGCCAGTCACCTGGCAGCAGGATTCAAAACTAACGTGCTCCTTAGTGCAGACGAAAATATGTAGGTGGGATATGTCTATCTTATTATTAATTTTTGCTATTTCTGGAGACATATTTTTTGGACTATATTTTATTTTATTTTGTTTCAATGCACTGTTGCAAGGTAACCAAAAAATGTTTGCCATTCTAGAGCAGTGATAAAAAAGAGCAACAGAGTGCACGTTACGTACCTTCAGGTTTCGAAGTAAGCTCCATTAGCATCCATCCGCACCTTTCGCCAACGTTCCTGCAGCTACACAATACCCTGGTGATAAAGGTCGGCGGTCTTCGAGGCAAAGAAGTCCGTGAGTGCGTTTAGTTGGTCCCCCTCATTGGCGAAGGATCTCCCACGGAGGTGGTTCTTGGGAATGAAACAGGTAGTAATATGTTGGCGCAAGGTCCGGTGAATATGGTGTATGGCACATTATCTCCCAGCCAAGTTGCTGAAGGGTCTCCCGGGTCCTCCTTGCCACATGTGGCTTGGCACTGTCGTTGAGGAACAATACACTCTTGCGATTCACCAATGCCGGCTCCTTCTGCCGCAATGCACGGTGCACCCTTTGCAACTGTTGTGAGTAGAGGTCAGCAGTGATGGTCCGACCAGGTGGTAGGAGCTTGTAATGCACCACTTGGCGACAGGTCCACCATACAGAAACCATAACCTTTCGTGGGTGCAGAGGTGGTCTTGAGGTGTGAGGAACAGGGTCACATGGCGACAACCAATCTCTGGTACGCTTGGGAGTGTCCTAGAGGACCACTTTTCGTCACCAGTGAGCAATCAATCAAATACGGGTGTGTTGAGGTGCCGAATAAGCAAGGACAAACAGGTTGTCACTCGTTGTTCCTTGGCTAACGAAAATGTGTGGGGTACCCACTAGCTTAACCTATATGACTTCCCTATCCCATGCGCATGCAGTCTGACTGTTTCAGCGGAAACATGGAACCTTTCTGCAAGTTCATGACACGTTAGACCACTGCCCTCCTCGATGGCTGCTTTCAGGGCCTCGTCATCCAACACATGTGGTCGTCCACTGCGAGGTTCATCAGCAAGGCTCACATCTCCCGAATGGAATTTCTGGAACCAATGCCTGGCGGTGCGTTCGTTCACAGCATTCTCACCAAATGCCTGGCATATGCGGCGACTTTATGCGACAGCTGACAGGTCCACTTTAAAGTCATAGAACAAACAAACACACGCGAACAAGTTGCTTCGATACCTCTATTTCTCTTTTACATTGAACGAGCTATGACGGTTGTGTGTGAGCACCGTGCCTGTATTACTGATAGTCGATGGTCAGACTAACTCCCGATGGCTTGGCAGGCACGTGTATCATTTCGTTTCCTCTCTGTGAGCGCATGATTAATGGGGCGTCAAAAACGGCAAAAACTTTTTTAGTTACCTTATATTTCATTGTAATCTCAATTCACCACCAACGTAGGTTTGTAATAAACTTCATATTGAAAAAGCATAGCTTACAACTGAAGCCTGCCCGCTGCAACTTAGGTCACTGAAGTAAGCTTACTCGTAACAGGCTTTCGGTGCTTTCTTATTCTTAATCATCGGCAATTAGAGTTCAATTCAGTTTGTACAGCTTGTTTAAGTGGAGATTCAAGATAGTTCAAAGTTATTAGGAATTAGGTATTGTGCTGTATGAGGAAGAATGGCTGTGGGCTGGATGAGGAAGTTTAACGTTACGGTGTACTATCATAGAACTTATACAAAAGCCTTTTCATCGTATTTAGGATATCACGTCATTTTATACCGCATCCAAATTAAGAGCATCACACAGAACGACCGCTGTAGCGAATGGGGATATTAACACTGATAACATGCTAACAGTTTCGGCTGAGACGCACAAGTGCACACGCTATCACATTCCTTTCTAATTTGCATTTCTGGATGGAACCACGTAGGTTTCTACACGAACAGCTCGTTTAAGTCGTTTACTTATGTCATTTTTAAGCACCAAAATGAAGTTATAAATTCTTTCAACCTAGAATTTTCCAAAAAGAAACAATCTGAATTACCCGCGAATCACTACACCCAGCTGAGAAAGGTAGAAACCTTTCTACCAAATAAAAATTTTAAAAATAATTGAAAAGCAAGGACAGTGAGAGCTGCGAGTAATTGTCGCTTTATGATCCTGTATAACTACAGGGTGTCGTTAATATGCTAGTTACATCCATATTATAACTAAATTATACATTATAAAACAGCATCACATACAAGCAGATTTCCAGATCAGTTTACCATTACTTTTCATTAAAAAAAACAAACAAAAAAAACATGCAATTACCTTTCGAATAACGAGTTTCGAAGAGGAAAACAAAACGGTCAATATGCACCCTAATGGTTTTTCAGAAGATAATCAATCGTTTCTCTGCATTATACAACTTCATCTCCCTGTTATCATGTAACTACTTGTATATTAGGTTCATCTGCTATACAAAATTCAGTTAGAAAACGTGTTTGAGTGTCAGCATTATATTCTCACAGATTTTAATGATACGCTTTATCACTGTTCCCTCCTCAATTACTGTAACTTATGTTTCCAGAAATTTAACTGATATATAACTTGTTATAACCTCGTTCTTTGTGTCAGGACACGATAGTTTATTATTTTTCGTGAACGTTCCCTTACCAAGCTATTCTACATGTGGTTTGTTCTTTGACCCTTTCTTACTGTCCCGCAACGAAACCTTTGGGAGGAAAAAAGCAGGAAGTCAAATAATTTGAAAGAAAAAACAAAATATGCCTAGTCACACTACTGCGTATGATCCATTTCGGATATTGCTTAAAGTAGTGGATACACATCTAACTAAACCTACCACAAAACGTGATGATCGTTACAATAGCACCACAATCTAACGTACACACACAACCATGTGATATCACATATCATCGATAATTTTCCGATGTTACGTTTGGAGAAATCTGAAGCACGAATAATGTTTTTTTTTTTTTTCCCCTATGGTTTGTGGTCTCTGAGAGTGGGTTGAAAATACAAAAGAATGACTTCACAGGAAGTTAATTTTGAGGTTTGTGAACATACAATAGTGTACACTATCTCGTAACACATCAAAAAGGGAAGAAACAAAATCATTTGAAGGGTGTTTTACAGTAAATAACTACAATGTAGATCAAGGTACCAAGTTGAACTATCGTCGCTCATAGCTGTGCAAGCTCCGACTCAAATTTCGGCACGAAATTTTCGCATCAACCGAGGTCTTAAGTGTGGCTGGCAAAATCCCTGCAAAATAAAAGAATACTGTCAGAGTACATGTCCTTCCAAAAAGGGGATTAGACGGCGATTGTACGCATTTAACAAACAATCCACTGAAATGCACTGAGAAATCTCACTCAATTCAAGAAGGCGAATTACTTCACCAAGATGCACAGTAGGACAGAATTCCGAAAACGTGGCCAAAATGTAAAAAACTTCCGAAAATTGAAAACTTTTATGATTAGGTGAGTAGATAGATAATGAGGCACTACGAAAACGATTACATAGCTGATGTATCCCTAGCCAGACGTGTTTTGCAGGATCAGTAAGTTGCGGAATTGGTATGTGTGCGTTCCACGCGACTTTCTATACCTCAAGTTTAGCCATGTGTTGAAGTGAAAATATTTGTTGGCAAATAGAATTTGATATATATACCTCCAGATAACTACTTAATGAAGTGATGAGATAAACACCTACGTTTAACTCCGAAGAAAAAATAGTGGAAGTTATTGTTTAGTGGGACCTAGAAAATAAGACCCGCTATAATTTTTGTTCCAGGTGGTAGCCCATATATCGTAGTTGAAGAGGAAGAAACACTTGGCTGCTCGTCACTGCTCCCTTCCGAGATTCATTGGTCCAAAGCAGGCGACAGAAGAAGGAAACTGGGCACAAGAATTAAACAACACATACTATTTTGCTCTCAATATCGGAATATTGCATTTAAGCGTGTTGATAAGTGGTTTATTAATTTACCAACGTAATTAATTAAAAGTCATCCTTATTAGGGTTACAATTGGTAAAAATCTGACGAAAAATAGCCATATTCCACATATGAAAGGAAAATATAGTAATGATTTATCCATGAAATGTCAGCACGTGACTGTCATCGCCAGACAGTTTGCTGTCGACAAGCTTTCAGATGATGCCACAAATCATGAATAACATGAGATATATCCAGTTTACCCTTAAAATACGGAGCGCCTGAAAAACTTTAATCATATGGAAAATCAACGTGTAAGCAAAAAAAAAAAAAAAAAACTGACTGGTTGGACATAATTTGTAAGGCAACCCCAAAGGAGATGGACATTTTCCTATCTGTAAAGGTGAAAAAGGTTAATATCTCACAATTATGGTTTATCCACTTTTCACGAAAGGAAAGCATCCAAAATCAATTCAGGTTCACATATTGACCAAGCGGAACGATAAATGATGGCAGCACAGTTCAATGGTCTTACAAAAAATCGGCAAAAGTTACTGGTTTTGACGACGAACTTCGTCTATCCGCAGTTACTGTACAGGATTTGTCTTCTGAGTTTGACGTAGTTGCGACTGCATTCGATACATACGTGAATAAACTACAAAACTTTGCAGAGATGTATCAATGGTTCTACGTGTCTGCTAGTGTGCAAAAGATCGTACATGGATTTATCATTATATCAAACGCACTTCTTCCGACAGCCCAATTACTGGAAGAGACTAGGGAATGTAGAAATAACGACTTAAAGTGTTTCAGGCGAACTCACTTCAGAAAAAGTTCTAGGTCGTCCTCAACTGAAGACATTGTCCACTTTCTTTTAGTTGATCCTCTTACATTAAGTCTCGTCCCTCCACCTCACAGAACACAAACTCTTTTCTCCTGATGTATTTGGTCTCATCAACTGTTCTGAAATATCATACGGTCATTCAATGTTAGATATTAGAATGTCAGGTGACAGTGTCCAAGATAGTGAAGGCGACAGTGATTTCTAAACGATGCTTCTATGTCATAAACACCTTTTACTATTACAATGAATATTTCACTTGCTACCTTTCATCCTTTTGACTCAACAAAACATCATAAACAACATTTCACGCGTTATAACTGTTTTCATAATTTTGGCCACGTTTTAGGTTCTGTCCCACTGTGTGGTGGTCCGAGTTGATTTTCGCACCATCGTACACTCTAATTTGCAATGCATTTTCTGAGTGTCCTTTCTCGTCTTACGCCAACTTGTGTTCCCTGTGTCCATTAAGTATCCAAATATTAATTTTGCAGATGTGTTACAAGGTAGTAACCTGGGAATGGGCCGAGTAGCTGATTCTCCGGGAAGAATGCCATATACACCATCTCATACACCAACTTATACTGATTACAATACCAGAAAATTATACCCCCCTAATGAAATTCTAACAACTTTTTTTTTTCGAACTTGAAACATTCTAGGAAAAAGTCGTTATCTTTACTACCCAAGTAACTGATTGACTGACAAGAAGGGCATATACACCATCTAATGGAGCAGCTTATACTGTTATAATAACCTAAAATTATAACCCCAAAGAAATTCTAACATCAGTTTTTCAAACTAGAAATATTCGGGGAAGAATCTTTACGATAAGATAAATAAGATAAAATGAATTTTATGGGCGGAAACAGCACTATGGCTTACGCCCGTCCCGATACGGGGGAAGCCCCTTATCTTTGTCACGTCTAAACATAGCTGCTAATTAAAATTATAAAATTATATAAAAGCTGAAGCTTCAGGAAAATAAAATAAAATAATGGTAAAAACTAAAGATGTAAAGAGTCTTTAGCATAAGTTAAAAACGTGAAGGCTGTAAATTGGTTTTCACAAAATAAAACAGTTGTAATACATAAAACTTAACAGCTAAGGGACATAATAATCTCAGAGACGGAGATAATCCTGTCTCATGAACATACCTAAAAACTCTCATTGGGGATGTTATAACGTTGTCTGAGATGATTATATCCTGGACAATTTTAAAGGACGTCACGAATACTTAAAACTACATTGCAGTTATTACAATGTGGTGGGGTGAAGTGTGTGGTGGACAAGTTGACGCTATCTGAGTAATATAAAATACGTGGGTGAAAGATGATTAAAAACAGAAAGAAGAAGGTGGTGGGACAAGTTGACAGTGCAGGGCAGTACAACATAGCAATGATTTGTAGGTGCTAATGAGTGCATTAGTATGAAGATAAATCAAGTCGTAGGTCTACATCAGAGCTTTGTATCGTGCTTTCATGTCATCGTCATGTAAACACAATAATATGTTGAACAATCTAACAACTAGTTAAAAACAAAACCACTTAAACTCAAGTACCTTTGTGGAAGTGACAAGAGTTTGCCTGTGGAAAAAAGTCAGTAAGACCCATATTTTGGGGGAGAACCACCAAATGTTGCTTTTAGGAACTCCCAGTGGCCCTGCTATAAAATCTGTTTTAATTTTTATTGTACATGGTTGAATATTTTTATACGAATTATTTCGAAAACTACGCAACATCCAAGGATTTTGCTCTAAAATTAACGGTTACGGAGTTACAAAAGAGACTCTATTTTGAAATTTCTGAAATTCGGCAACATTGCATTTTTCAAAAAAAGTAAATCAGCTCTATATGTTATCTTTTTTTTTTAGAATTAGTTGCTAAATTATATTTTTCTCCTTGCTCAGCGAAGCATATAACCTTTCTCTTCTGATTGGAAATGTTACGTGACGATATTGGAATTGTCGCCATCTGAGTAATGCAAAACACGTGGATGAAAGATGATTAAGAACAGAGTGAAGTGGGAGGTGAGGTATGTTGACGGGGTGGGATAAGTTGGTGGGGTGGAGCAAGTTAATAGGGTGGTCATCCACTGGTACCTGGTCATTCCCTGCTCTGCTCAGCTATTATGAGTAAACCATACGTATAGACTACGTGAAATGAGCAGTAAATAGTAAAATATATTATGAGTAGAGCTCCTGCGTAGCCTAGTCGGTAGCGCGCTCGACTTCAATGCGAGCAGTCCCAGGCTCGATTCCCGGTGGGGGCTCAAAAATTTCGATGTTGACCCAGCATCGTGAGAATAATTGGGGAGCTGCTCTGAATAAAAGACAGTGGCGATCACAGTGAGAGCTTCGGCTCTCCTCTCCCAACCTGTCTGGTCCGGGGAGAGGCCTCATCCGGTAGTGGATTGAATATGGCTGTGATTCATATTATTATTTATGTTATGAGTAAACCATATTTATAGTGTCCAGGAAATGATCGGTAAATGGTAATATACATTAGAATATACATTCTAATATAATAATATACATTTGAATAAACCATATTTGTTGAGTTCAGAAAATAATCAGTAAATGGTAATTTGTATTAGAAAATAGGGAAATTATTATGCAAAATAGCTACGTTTAATAAATACTAATTGCCATTCTTTATGGACTGAACAGTAAATAGTAATTTGCATCGGACATGAGCAGTAAACGGCAAAATATATTTATGAGTAAAGTATATTTGTAGAGTACTGGTAACTTGATATATAGATATCCGATATTAGGAGCCTTGAAGTCGCTGAAAAGTTCGTAAATACTTTTTTACCGATTCGACCTTGTCCTTGAACCGCTATAAAGTACCTACTTCAAGAGAATATAGAGTGAAGATCTAATTTAGTCCAAGCTATTTCACTCAGACAGAAATACATAGACTTAATTTCCATATTAATAAAAGAACTGAATAAGGATAGTACGAATTATTTGAGTTCACTCTGGCTCTGAACCATCCATACAGAAAATACTACTGATTTCAATCAATTCGTTTCCTTGGGTTTTTATGTGAAAAAATAATCTTGTACGGAATTTCGGTGACTAAACATTATTAGAACACAAGAATATTTAGAACTTTTCCTTTGATTGCAATTAAATAATAATAATAATAATAATAATAATAATACTAATACTACTACTACTACTAATAATAATAATAATAATAATAATAATAATAATAATAATAATAATGTACGTCACTGGATGCAGTCTATAATTTTGGCCAACTTCTATCAATATATTTAAATAAAGTTAACTGTGGCTTCTCTATGAAACAACACGCATTCAGGCAAACAGGAAAATACAATTTGGTTCTGTTCGTTTCGTTTGTTTAGGATTAATGTCCTTATGTAACAGCAAGGTTATGAACGACAAGACCTACTGCTTACGGTGACATCCGAACCGCTACTCGCTTTGCGCTTTAGAGAAATTATGAGGCCCCATCAAGAATCGAACTCGCGACCCCTTGATCACAAGACGAAAATGATACAAAATTAACGCAGATTGTTTAATATGTGGATTCGTCACCATGCAGTTCACACTAGTTGTGGTATTTTTGCTTCTTTTAACTTAAAAAAAAAAAAAAAAAAAACACCAAGGTTTAAACCAGCCAACCCTGCTGGTATATATGAGAATTCTCATTTCTCTCCACATATGTACATAATTTGTTTGCTTAGCAGGACGATGTATCAATTCTTTTTTCTCTATACTTACGAGAACGCCCCCGCTGACCCCATCCGTGAAGAGCTGGTAGTTGCCATGGACACGTCCATCTCTGACCGAGCAGGTATTGATCAATGTGCATTCCATACATACATTTCGAAGATTCGATAACCCACCCGAATGCGAAATCTTCAACCGTGTAAACATAAACTTACACAAAAGACTGAACTCGATTCTTCCTCCTTTTCAAAGTCTGTTTAAGTACATCTTGTAAACATGCTCGTCAATCGCGTTCACACAAGCACGTCTGGCTTGACGAACAGAAAAGATAAGTGGATGCTCCTGACATGATCGGAGAGAAACGTAGTTTCCAAACTTATTAGAGACAACAATTGTAAGGTCCTGAGCTCAACTCCTGCGGAGGCAGGGAAATTCTTTTAAAAAGAGTGCCTGGAGACGAGGAAAGTTGTGCACTCGTTTTAAGCAGAGTAAAAAACTAAGGAGGCAATAAAGAACGCCCGACCAAGTGCACACACTATTAAGAAAAGACCCACCAACAAAATTGACTTTCAAGAAGTTGGCATCCATATGTTAACTAAAAATAATAATAATAAATAAATGAAATAATTAAATATCTTACAATCTCTTTGAAGTGCACGCGGGTTGTACTACTTTTTCGTCCACTTCTTGATGGTGCTACATATTTAACAAACTAGTTAGGAATTAATAAATCTACTAACGAAGATTTGGAATTTTACGGGCAGCTAAATATCTGGTGTAGTAAAAAGTAATCCATTATTTTGCCAATAGATGGCTTCAGTGATCTGTAGCTCGCGTTGTATAAGTCCGATCGGGTTCAACAAGATAGCGTTCAAACGATGAGATTGCGTACTACAAACACGGTTCAGATAGTTGTGATGAGTTGACTCAGTGTTGTGTGAGCGCGCGTCAAAATGGACACTAGCAAAGAGAAAATACGCTATATTTTACAGTTTTTCTTCGATAAAGGCGAAAACGCAAGCCAGGCGGCTGCAAATGTGAATAGTGTTTATGGTCCTGATACTGTAACAGCCAATCACGCGCAATTTTGGTTTCGTCGATTCCGTTCCGGTAATTTTGACGTCAAAGATGTACCACGCACTGGAAGGCCAAGTGTCGAAAATGTCGATAAAATCATGGACATTGTCGCGTCCGACCGTCATGTAAGCACTGTTTCGATTGCCCAAGAGCTAAACATTGCACAAAAAACCGTGTGGAACCATTTGCATAAGGCTGGATACACAAAGAAGCTTGATGTATGGGTGCCACACGAGTTAACGCAAAAACACCTCATGGACCGAATTTCCATCTGCGAATCGCTGCTGAATCGCAACAAAAGCGACCCATTTCTGAAGCGGTTGGTGACTGGTGATGAAAAGTGGACCACTTACGACAACGTCACGCGAAAACGGTGCGCCGGCGCAAACGCTGCCCAAGCCAGGATTGATGGCCAGGAAGGTTTTGCTGTGTGTTTGGTGAGATTGGCAGGGAATTATCTGCTATGAGCTGCTCCCCTACGGCCAAACCCTTAACTCGGAACTATACTGTCAACAATTGGACCGTCTGAAGGCAGCAATCGCCCAGAAGCGCCCAGCTTTGGCCAATGGGAGAGGCATTGTGTTCCACCAGGACAACGCCAGGCCACACACATCGATAGTGACTCGCCAGAAGCTCCGGGAGCTTGGTTGGGAGGTTCTTATGCATCCACCTTATAGTCCGGACCTGGCACCGAGTGATTACCATCTGTTCCTGTCCATGGCGAACACGTTTGTTGGTGAAAAATTCGCTTCAAGAGAGGCTTGTGAAAATCGACTGTCTTAATTTTTTGCCAATAGGGACAAGGGCTTCTATGAGAGGCATCATAATATTACCTTCCAAATGGCAACACATTATCGAACAAAACGGCGCATATGTGACCTAAATCGGATCATTCTAACTATGGTAAGTCAAGCCTTCAATGTCATGCAAAAATAATGGATTACTTTTTACTACACCAGATATATGCATTTCAGTAGCAGAGCTACCACTGATCTAGCATGCACGATATCTTCAGAGAATAACATTGTACGGAATGGAAGAACGTTTTTAAAGTAATATATTACCAACGGCTTGCAGCTCTAAAGATTGACCACCGATCTTTGAACAATATTATCTGTAAAGAACGAATTTTTAAAAGTAATACATTATCGAGGTTTGGGGCCTAATATTCAACTACTAGCAGCTGTGATAGTGGTCTCAATCTCTTTCTTTGATCTTAAAGAAACATAATTTCGATGTTGACACTCTCGAAAATAATGCGTTTGAGTGCTGCGCGCGAAAAACAAAATGGCTGCCATCACAAACACTTATAGGTAGGTTTCGTAGAAGTAATTTTTAACTCCGTTTGAGCTAGAGATACGAAATTTGGCATAAAGGCGTATTATCAAGAGTAGTTTACGAAAATATTACAACAATGGCCGCCAATCTCATTGTTGTATAGAATACACAGCCTAAACGGCTGGAGATACATAAACGAAATTTGGTATGACGATATATCATCACTAATAGGTTACGAAAATATTACAAAATATCTTCAAGGACGCCATCTTGGATCCAAAATGGCGGACCCCAAAAATTCATTTTTAACACCGTTTGAGCTAAAGATATGAAACTAAACATAAATGTGTATTATCAAGAGCAGTTTAGGAAAATATTTTTTTAAAAATTGAACAAGTCATCATCTTGGATCCAAAATGTCCAAAAAAAAAAACAATGTTGTACAGAATACACAGCCTAAACGGCTAGAGATAGAGAGACGAAATTTTACAACATCACTAGTAGGTTACGAAAATATTACAGAATGTCTCCAAAAACGACATCTTGGATCATAAATGACGGACCCCAAAAATTCATTTTCAGCACCGACTGAGCTAAAGATACGAAATTTAGCATAAAGGTGTATTATCAAGAGTATTTTAGGAAACATTTAGGTGCCCCAAATATCCATCAGTCGGGAGTCCAAGTGATTTCGACGCCAAGCCATTTATGACTTCGCCTCGATTTCCAGCTTGCTGACAAGGGTAATGTGGGTAGGACCCAGCCAGCCACGTTGGCTCCTCAGAACGAAGACGCAGAAGTGTCGACATTTACGTCTTTATTTCACCATGGCTCCACCACATCCCAGAAACAAGTCAGTCACCTTCACGGACAGACAAGGAGAAGAATAAGAAT
>JAGDQP010020824.1:13445-25114 GCA_022664845.1 Lepisma saccharinum | reverse complement strand
AACTCCGAGTAAGTGTTATAAAATGCACAACTGCGAAGCTAAGCTTATCAAAGTTTACCTATGAACTCTATAGATTTTATGAATTTTTATAAGTTATTCCTTGTTTTAAGTAACTCCTTTTCTAGTATGACTCTCGCATTGAATTAAAAACATATCTGTGCTGCCATTTAGTGAGAATCTAAAAGTTCAAATTATAATCAAAATAGATAATCATATTATACCGTAACATTTTATATATTACTATTAAATGAACGCTCATAAGTAAAATACAATATACTTCGAAAGTGGAAGAAGTTAAATCACGACGTCAGTTTATTGGGGTGTTGTAACCTGCCAGGAATATTGTCGCTTTTACTAAAGCGAGTTTTTTTGGCATACCGAAAAATGCGAACTCAAAAGCATCGGTAAAAGTCGTAATCTTGATCATCTACAACGTTACAGAGGCGTTAACTATTGATATTTCAGTATATACCGCCGACAGACAGTATTATCATTACAGAATGACTTTAAGCCTGTGTATGTTATTTCTGTATACCACATGTTTTCTCCATTGCATAGACATTCTCGAACACTCCCAACTCTTTCGGAACGATATTAAGCAGTGTCTGATCGGTATCGCGCAATGACATATTCAAACATTAATATTCATCTAAATTTAATTTAATCTGTCAAGTTTTTAAGCATGTATTTCAGCGCGTTTCTCATATTTCCGGAATAGCTTTGAACGCTGAAATATTGTACCACGCCAATGTAGATTAATGCTTAGTGTGAAGGCCCAAACATGATAAGTGTCCGCGTTATTCGCCCAATGTAAGCTCTATATCGGCACCCTATTCTTGTGTTGCTTCGATAACTTCTATGACTTGACTTCTGTTCTGACTAAAATAACATACAAACAGCTTTAGAAATGACTCCATGAAATATTACTTAGGGAGAAGGTATATACGAAGTAACATTACTATGCTATATAAGAACTTCACTTTTTACAAAAAAAAAAAAAAAAAAAATGAGAATATTGTAATACTGAACACGTATATAGAGTATCCTGTTTAAACCTGACGCCGAAAGGAGAAACAACTTATAGAACTTTATTTTGAATTCGACCTCTTTCAATGTACAAAAATAATGTTTCTCGATAAATCATCAAGGATGATTGAAAATATGTTGCAGGAAGTTAATTTTCATAGTAAGTTTGATATTGAAAGTTAAAAAGTTATATAACTGAGCTGACAAGTCTGCCAACATGGTATAATATTTCCCATACTTTGAATCTCCTTGAGATTGTAAAAATTATATTCAGGGTGTTTATGAAATACGCCGAAAAATTTTGGGATGTGATTCCTCAAATCAAAATAAGAAGAAAATTCCTTCGATAAGTTTTCCAAATCTCCATCGTTTCGGAGCTGCAGACTTTCGAAAGCGTGGGAAAATGAACGTTAGAGCTATATATATATAACACTACGAAAAGTAGAGCTGACGCAGCATGATACCGTCGAAGCTACACTATCCCAAAGCCAAAGTGTATAATTCAAAGTTCCTCGATGGGCGCGCAAGTGATTTTCCAAAAGAATTAAGGGACTAGCAAAACTCTTGTGAAGTAAAAATGGCCCGAAATAAGCATAAATGGGACTATTTTTTACAATAAGCAATAATTCGTTTGCGCCAAGTAGTTATATCAAGTAGAATCCATACACCGTACGATTTCTTTAAAAACGAGTGCATAACAAGGAGTAAGAATCGCAAACTTCATCTAACGTTTTATTTATTTTTATCAAAGAAACTGAATATCGTTGTTCGATTGAATGCTGTGGATGACGTATCTGATTTTTATCGCACGGGAAGTCATTTAATTCATGCTCATTTCGCCTACCTCTACTTCAGAAATATGCCGGAATCACCCACTTCCTCTGGAGAATTTCGTGCGCGCCTACTGTGAAATTTGCAAATAAAGCAATTTTGGAAATGGTCGTGCTATCAGCAATATGAAGATCTAAATTTCATTTTCCCGCACTTTTGATCCGAAATTATGGAGATTTGGAAAATTTGTCACAGGTACTTTTGTTTTGATGTAACGAATCAACTTCCGAAGTTTGTGTGTATAGTTTATAAACACCCTTGTATGGAGCACGTAAGTGTTGCAAAACGCATGATGCGAATCCTTCGAAACGTTTATTATGCTCTAGCGTTACCCACAAATTAAGAAAACGGCATTCTGTGTTTCACGATTGAAAATCAGTAGGAGATACAAAGCATCTAATAACCCAAACAACATTATGCAAGTTGAGATTTGTTTATAATATGTTAGCAACTTTATCGAGTGAATTTTTCTAATATCAATCCTTCTGATCGAAGTTAACTTCCGATAACGTAAATGAACATAATGGTCCGTTTGTGATCAAACTAAAAAGGTTCTTATTATTCACCGTCGTACAGTCAATTTTCGAGTAGCATCAAGAATTATGTACCTCGAAAAGCAAGTCTTTTCCGGAAAAATTTCATATGATCCGTTTATGGTACTCTTAGGTATTCGTTTCAAATGTTACCGTACAACTCCTATAGTCATATAATGCATACTTACATTTCTACTATTTCCATTCTACCATCATCATCATCATCATCAATTACTATGCTTCTGGCTGACGGACTTCTAGACACTTCAGGCGTACCGTTTCCTCCTACAGTATGTGTCAAATGGTCTTCGGCCTCGGAAGTGGAAGTAACTGCTTGCGAATAATTGCTATCCTCTTCATCTGACGACAAAGTAACCAGGTTACATTGTTTTTCAGCTTTGAGTTGCATATTACTTGTTTCAGCAAGTAAATTCTGTATTACTTTGGTCTTTACGGCTGCTGCTTTTTCAGTCTTAATTTCATTTAATTCCTTAAGTGCGGAAATAACCTTCTTCAAACATTTCTCCAATCGAAAATCTTCAGTAAGGTTCTTCATACTTTGAGCATGCTCTGTTCTATTTTCTGTTGCACATTTGTTACTAACTGAAGGATTATATTCCGTGCATTCAGTTTTAACCAGTGCAAATCCCGAATTTTTATTTCGTTTGTTGTTTCTGTCTTCCTCCTCAGAATCCGCAGGAGAGTTTGGCTCTTTTACTAGTTTTAGAGGGACTTCCTGTTTAACATCTTCACTATTTGATTGAGTTTTCTCATTAGAACTGAGCATTTCTAACAACTGTAATATTACCTGTGTTGTCAAATCTAAATACGATTCATCCAAATCTACTTTGCTTTTGTTTTCCAAAGCACTGGTCTTTTTTGGAGATACCGGCTCCTCCTCTACTTTTTGATGGATATTGTGTTTAACATTATTTCTTTTGCTTCTTTCACTGTCTCCCTTAGAACTAAGAATAGAAAAAAACTGTGACATTACATGTGATGCCAATTCCAAAGATGGTCCATGTAAGCTATTTTTGCTTTCGGCTTTTGATTTGTTTCGTGCTGTGACAGGCAAAGGTTTTTCCATTTCCTGTAAAAACAAGAAACAAATACAAGTCAGACATTTTAGACAAACATCGTATGTAGACATTTGATCACTAACATTTGTCAAATAATAATTTAAGTATATACAGTATTTACTGACAATGTTCTGTATGTAAGGTTAAATGGGAAGCGAATTTATGTATATCCTAATGGAAAACCGACGGATTTTCTCGATACTAAAAGAAGTTTTTATGTTAACCACAGATTTTACACTTGATTTACATCGTTCTTTACCTAGTATTGCAACTTAAGTCGTGAAGACGTAGACTACCAAAATTACGTCTTCGTTTGAGTCCAATTAGGTCGAAAATGGGAGGAGACGTGATAAGGCGGCACCCCTCTAACTACAAAATTATTCGAGAATGAATAAATAAGGCGATGATAACAAAAGATAGAAGTGACATTAACAGACAAAATCATTACAATTTATCTTCATAATACAATATATATATGACAAAGTATATTTTTGTTTCGTACAGACATCTTGGACCGTAATATGTCTTTGTACATAAGAATGTCAGTTTCGATTGTTGAAAAAGAGATTTTAGATTCACCACATCATTTCGAAACATTTTCTTAGACAATAGTTAATCGATCTGTTTTTCCTACATATAATGATAACTATCTAGGCCTACTTTCATGAAGTTTACATTATGAACTGCCAAAAATTATTGATTGTCGCTAGAAAAAGATTAAAGCATTTCTGACTTCTTTGGTTTGTCTCCTCTAAAGCACAGTTTTCTGTTCCTTTTTCGCCATATTCTTCACCTACTGCTATAATTCAGTCACGTTGGTTAAACAAATGCGGGAATAGTCAACATGTAGAGGTACGTAGTTTTACAAGAAGGAAACATTAACTCAATCCTGCAATGCCAGACAAAAGCTTGACCTACAATTCATTGGGATGGGTAAAAGATTGGTATCTGCAATATTGATCCAGTTGTCGCTAGACTGAAAGTCGTTAAACTTGTGTAGCTACTTGTTTTGAAATTCATGGCGCGATTAGAATGTAAAGGGCAAAAGCACGAAACAAAAGCAGGCATTGAAGAGTGTTTTTCGTGGCATTTACTAATTCAGTTCATTGATAAAGTGACGCTTCGCAATAGTCACCTGACCACTTACGTCTCCCCCAGTGTGAATTACGGCTTCGTAGTTATTGGCTAGTCATCGGCTGAAAAACTGAGTACAGAAAAAAATTGATGTAATTTATGTAAAGGCTACCAGTTAACAGAAGTAAGGGTTGCGGCTAAAAACAGCTATCAAATACGAATGGTTAATAAACATCTAGTGCGGGCATTAAGTGAAGGATGGAAGGACGCTTTTGACGAGGCGCCTCGTGGACAATGGATTAAAAGAATATAGGTGCAGAAATAATTATATGCAACTTAATTCTTTCCAGGATATTTATGGCTTAATTTGTTTCAATAATTTTGAATGATTAGGTAAGAAGAAAATTTGTAATACCAAAAAATTAACCATGAAGTATTTACGAAAATAAATCTCTTATAATACTGTTAGTACAGATATAGGCAAAGCTACTCTCAATCTATTATATGTATTATTACGGTTTAAAAATAAAATCTAGGTATGTAAAATGACTTTCAGTATTCACAGAAGGCCATCCTAAATTATCGCTATGCAAATCAGAATTTTCGCTACGGATATTGGAAGCATAAGTGTGGACGGAGAGGTCAAGATAGTTGCCGACTTTGGAAAACAACCGCTCACATTCCCATTCATTTTGTTTCAACTTGAGCTGAAAGACCAATCATCTTAAGTAAGTCATTAAATTTAACTAGAACTGAGTTGAATTTGTACGAAAGCCTTTTGGCAATTTTGGCTCAGGACGACTCTATGAAGATGGGAGAACTGGAGGAATGAAGAACATGAGAGTACCAGAGAAAATCCACGCAAACGGTGTTTGTCCACCAGAAAGCCCACATGGCATGAGATTGGCTCATAGGAAATGCCAGTAAAGGGCACTACCAGGTATATATGCAAGTACTAATCAGTTCAGTGATGTTTGCTGCACTGCAGAATAACTTAATTAATAGACGGCTCATTTTAATTGAACATTTTTTCTTTACGTAAGATTAAGCCAGGACTTTTCAGTCATCAAATCAATGAGAAGTTACGCAGTACGTACTAAGCCTAATACAACACATAAAAAGGAAATTTGGCCATAAGGAACAGGAGCAAAAGATGCGTAAAGGCCATAAATATATTAAATTAAATTGAAAATTAAAAGGACGTTGTAAATTTAGAAAGTAAGCTGTCGTACATAGTGTAGTAGTAAATCATACAAAGATCGGTTAGTCTAAAATGAAATACTACTGTTTTAAAAGAGAATACATTTGACTTACCATTTAGACCCACATTGTTTACATATTTTAAGTGACATGTACCCTCTTTAACTCCAGGTATTATAAAAGATGAAATATAAGAATATAAAGGGTTACATATGCATTGTCCATGTCCATAATAAGCTTCCATACATTGTATCTAATTTTAGGAAAACTATCAAGCAAAGTCTAAAGGCACACCTGTTTCTTGTATAAATGTGTTGCTGACTTAGTACGCTTAATTTATTATCCTTGACACTGGCCACTATCCCATTACATACTATGGGCTGGTGGCAATTTTACTGACCTAATAGTGAAACCCTTGAAGAAAATGATTTCAGACTGCAAACTTAATTAATACAGCGCAAGGACAGTAAATTTGATGTTTATATAGCAAGACAAATAGATAATAATTTGCCTTCTGAATTCTTGAAATATGGAGAAATTCAAAATAACATGTGACAACTCAAACTATCTTCAATATTCAGTTATTCGCTACTGCACATCATCACTCGCCTAATCTCAAAGCTGCCATTTTACTGTCACTTCATTTCTTAGCACCAACGTTTGAAAAAAAACATTGGCGGACCAATCACAAACTCTTACATGCTTCATAAATCACGAAAAGATTTTAATAAGAAAAATACATGGGCAAAAGGCGCAATAGTGCCCATTATTGGTACGGTGCTTTGTACTAGTTGGCTCATCCTAGTTACGGATAAATACTTGAGATCAGAGCATGTGATGCAGCAAACATTGTGTCTTTTGCGTTCACTTGCAGTCCAATGCCTGTTACTAACAATTCTTTCTGTAGCGTCTTCAACGATGGGACATTCTAAAGAATAGACGATACGCTTATTATGTTAGCTAATATTACATCAAAGCTGCAAGTGCAAGTTATAATATATTGTACATAAAACTACGTTTTCGTAAGTTATGTATCTCTACACATCTTTTATCTTACATGACGAAAACTCAAGGAGATTTTGTAACCTACCAGATTAGCACTCTGTTTCCAACATTATTTTTAGCGATTGTAGTTGGCACAAAGCAATTCCTTCAAGAGAAGCATTGACGGCCGCTTACTACCTGTCATAACACCTGGTCTATAGTAGTAATTTATTCATACCCTATAGTAACGCTCTAAGGCGATTTGTACGCTTCTCTAAAAATGACTCCTTAGAACGAGTTATAGGAGTGATATGACATAAGTGTCAGCCTAATTTTAGTTTTACAACTCCTGACTTAAAAATATGTAATGGAGTGTTTATGATGTTGAAATTCTTACTTACTTGAGATGATATACTTGGAATGTGCTGCGTTGCTACAGGAAGTGCATCACATACGCTACTACTCTCCTTACGTTCGAGTCTTGAAGTAGTAATTTGTTTCTTCACAGCTGGAACACCTGAATCCCAACTTCTATAAGGGAGTTTTTCATCATAATGGACACCAATAGGCTCTTCCAATTTCTTGACTAAGAGGAATTGGGAAATATTTTTCTTATCGTCTGTGCTACATCCGTTTTCTGTTCCTTTGTAAGTAAATTTCTTATCCCACTGGGAACTTACAGGTTCTTCCAAATTCTTTGTTAATCGTAAGATACATTTCTTATTGTCCTTACTAGGAGTGACTTCTGTTTCAGACATTTTTCATGACATGATGCGGCAGGCTCTAGGAGAAAGAAAGTATATTTATTTAGGCAAAATGGAGATTAAAATATGGGAAGGAATAAGTAACAACACATAAATCATAACGCAAATATAACAGAAACGAAAGAAGTGCTATGCTTTGGGCTATCCATTTTACCACCAAGGAACTTCACAATTGTATACACACCATCAAGAAGTGTACAGATTACAGGTAGCATGTCTTTATTCTAGTGTGTCTTTCACCATTTAATTTTTCCGTTTTTTATAAACACAAGTTTTACTACATGTCTTTGGCTTTCAAACCACTCAACAGTTGTACATGAGCATAGTTTAAAAATCGATTTATAGTTTACTTGACAAGACAACTGAGTATCGAATACAATAAGCCATTTCCTTGGAAATACTTTGCTCCACAGTAAAAGAATCGTTGATGGAATAGGTGGCAGGATGTAATCACTTATTCGGACCAGTGTTATAAGTAAAAGATATGAAACACCAAATGCCAAAAATGCTACATAGTTTGCCAATTTAGGAATCCAGTTGAAGTCGGGAACAAAGTTTGTGGCAATTCTTGATGCAGAGATCCCCAGAGATGTCACAGGGTGGATTGATGCTAAAAAAAAGTAGTTCGTATCAAAGGAAAATATGATGTAAAAATGGAAAACTTCAGCTGTTTACAGATGCTTTGGAACAAGAGGAAAACACTCTAAAATATGAACAAGAACAAGAAAATTCAAGTCAGATCGGTTCAAGGAGAAATAAAAGAATACCAGTGTACAGACTGATATATTCATCAAGTGAAGAGAGCGACATTGATTCAGAATACATCTTGAAGGCGATTTTGATAATGATATTTCAAGCCTCAAGCTCAAAGTGGACAATATTAGAGCAGGTGTATTTCTGTTAGTAGAGTTCGATTGTAGTTCTCCAAGGAATAAAATTAATATCGGTATGTATGTGTGTTTGAAAGTGAGGCAGAAGAAGATGGAGACATTAGAGTAACAATTCTGAAATGTATGGACAATTGTACAAAGTTTGTTCTTGATGAAAAGAACAATCTTGTGCTTATTTGATCAAGTTTTAAATATACTTCCAGCACCTAATTTACTGATAAAGGGTGAAAAAATGTACTATAAATTTCCAGGACCAATAGACGTTTTTGAAAAGAACTAAAGAGTTTTGAAGCGAACTCAGTTGTCCATAATTATTATCTTTGTAACTTCTACAAGACTATCAAACCAACTTAGATACCTACCATTATAATGAAAAGAAAGAAGTGTGATTTGTCATAATAATAATTTGTTTCTAAGCCAACTGGTAAATGTTTCTTAAATACGTAGACTTTTTTGTTAGTTATGAAGTTCTCTCAGCAAATTCATGTTCTGTTGCGTTAATATAAAAGTTTATTGTTTAACCTTAAATAAGAATAAACATTTTTTGATATCTTAATAGCTTGATTTTATTCAATTTCTTGCCTAAATCTGAATGTCCCGTGCGTAACGTTATGCACGGTACATTTCTATGTCTCATAAAATAAATAAGGAGGATGATAAAAAAAATGTAATTAAGTACCACTAACAGGCTTTATTAATTCTACTCTGGGGCAAAAGTTCCAATATTTTATTTTCTTCAATTACAAAGAAAACACGAAAAATACACGTTTTCCGTTACACACGGAACAACAGAACGTGAAATGAGAACACTAATATTTTTGCTAAAGCTTCTAATGTCTCAATATATAGTAACACTATTTCTTAATAGAAAAACATAGAAACCATAGTTTCAAATTTCAATGGACCACTTGCCAGAGAATCGGTTATTTACTAGAAAGATGAGTTGCACGATGTACTCATCAGAATCCTTATTTATGTACTTTTAGAAACCCTAGTGGCCGGGAACTGGCTCACAGTCGGAAAGTGGTGCAACAACCCGAATTGTAATCAATAGGAAACTACGAAACATACTTCAGTTTTTTAAAGTTATTTTAATTTTATCTCTACTAGCAAAATGATAACAATTCTTGTAGAACTAAAAGGCGGGAAAACTAAATTCCGTAAAGCATTGTGGACCTCTTGCCATTTTTTAGTTACAGGCAGTGAGACTTTTAATAATCTTTCATACCCTCGCGCACACGGGAACTACTTCGAATTGTGTAGGGGAAAGAACGAAACTTGTTCTCTGATACTACAAATATGAATTTTCCGATTTAATTTATTTTCTAATACTTTACGAGACGAACTTAAGTACTTAGACGCATTATGTACAAGGGTGCAACTAATAGTAAAAATCTTTTGTGTAATAATGCAAAACGATTATGAACCGAAAAATTAGTAACTTTGTAAAGTGATTTGTTACCATGGTTTCTTGGAAGTAAACCCTGTCTGTGACTCGTAAATTATATCCTATTTTTCTTAGTGTGCTTTCTAATATTAACACGTGATACTACACTTGCGCACATGATGTGACTCATCTTTCTTTTAAAATTTGCGTATGGATATAATGTGTACGTGCATGTAATAGATACAAACGATCTTAATTCATATATTTATTAGACAATGTTAAGAAGAAGCACTCTGTACATTTAATACCAAGGAATCCTTGTACTCCATATAGAAAACGCTATCACCTATAAATATAGAATTGTACAAAGCACGTGACGATAGTCTGCTGTTGCGTTAAGAATGTGTCTCAATATGATGTATATAGCATAATGATTTTGATAGAATAGTTTAAAGAAAATAAACGTCAAGCGATTTGTCTTGGAAGATAAGTTGATATAAAATATACATTTTTATATCAATGCATGAGTCATTTAGTAAAAGAATAATAATAAAAAGAAAGAAACAAATTATACCAAGTCTGCCACTCACCTGGAAGCTATATTAGAAGCAGAGTGCGCAGATGGTTTAGCGGTTCGGCCAAAAATAAAATCTTTTGCCCCGAAAAGAAATCACTAAAAACCTTCACAATTCGCCAGTAATGCCTTTTTTTCAGAGCCGGTTTCCCTTCACAAGTTCCAGAAATTTCCTTTTCCGGATAAAATTTCCCTTCGTCCAAACCGTGCAAGTACTGTCAAGGATTAAGGAGTATCAAATCGCCAGCTCGCATAAGCGAGAATAGTTTGCATAGTAGTGGCACCTAGTGATCGGCAGGAAGAACCATCTACCGGGTCAACGACGGTTCATAATGGATTTACATCCGGGCTATTTTTGTCTTTGGAAAAAGAGAAAAAGATTTTTTTTTCTTCGTCAATAATTTCGACTTCAGGAAGCAGTACAATGTCGTATTAATGTGTTGACATTAGTTATGTTTGTTAGTGGTTTGCATTGTAGAATATATAGTAAATGCAAATAATTTAAATGTCGCTCTAACAACTACAAGGAACCACAACCCCAAGTAGCAGCCGTCCTAGTCCAACCATGCTCCTGCAGTCCTAATCTAATCTAATGTAAATTCTAAAACGCTCCTTGGAGCGAATAAGGCCTCAGCCAGTTTAGACTATTGGCCTGTTAAAATGTATAGATGTGAATTGATAATAAATTAATATAATCGTGAAAAAGTTATAAATAGGAATATAGTAAGAAGTGATAAAGAATAGAATATAATAATAAAGTATTGTACGTGATTCATGGGCTCGCCACCTCTATAGAGAGGTGTTAGAAAATGGGAAAACGAAGTATAAGTGATGCGTGGGGAGGGAGAAAGAGAAAACTGCAACAGAAAATTATATAGTGTAAGGAAATATGTGTGTTATATGGATGTAATTGTATTATGTCAAATAGTCTAATGCGCACTTAAAAAAGTCTGTCACAATTTAACCCTTCTCTTCACGTAGTCATCAAGGGTTCGGTTCGTTTTGTCGACAAAACGATTGTCGACGAAATGATTGCGACCGAGTCACCACCCCACACAGCACTAGATGTTCTCAGTTGCACGTCTAATCGTCGAATCTCCTACAGTCCTACTTCTGACACTACTCTGTTGTGTTTTGAGCTTTTCTGTGCGAGCGAGCGTTGCTAACCAGATAGATGAGAATTATCGTACAGTTGTTAGTTTCATATTACAAATTACAATACTTTTGTGTTGTTATTGTTTATTATTATTATTATTATTATAACCTCCATCAACAACAACAATAATAATAATAATAATAATAATAATAATAATAATAATAATAATAA
>JAGDQP010020823.1:19242-32658 GCA_022664845.1 Lepisma saccharinum | reverse complement strand
TTTATTTTAATCCCGAGAATGTCAAATATGAAAACAACTTCTTTCTAACCATTGTCGCTCCTAATATATGGCAGTTCGAATTTTGTTCAATTTTAGACGCAGAAGCAAGAAACTCTCAGATTGTATGTTGTGAGGGTCGGTGATGTCGAATGTGAAAACCGCATGTCTCTATCGTTTACCGCTTTTGAGATATTGTATACTGGACCTTTGACCTTTACCCCTAGTTTCACAGAATATTAATTTTCAAATGTATTTTGTTGCTGTAATACTGAATCTGAAATTAGTTTTTCGCTGTTTCTTACAGTTTTCAAAAGATAGAGGGTTAAATATTTGACCTTTGATCTCAAGATTATCAATTGTTTTATTAATAGAGCTTGTCATGATGTTGCTCAATCTGAAAACTATATTTATCTAGCTCTTACTGTTCTCAAGATATTTGGGACTAAGTGAAGCTTTCCATAGCCAATCGGTTCTGTCCCGATTTTGCTTTCATTTCGGGTTTTCCCCGTTGTCATTTGCGAAATCGGCTCTTTCCCGATTTTGTTTTTATTCAGGGTTATTCCCATGACGACGGCAACTACCAAATTGGTTCTTTCCGATTTTGTTTCAGTTTCGAAGTTTGCCCGCTGTCATCTGCGAAATCGGTTCTTTCCCGATTTTGTTTTATTCTGGGTTTTCCCCATGACGTCATCAACTGCCTATAAAAGCCGAGCTGTTTCTGTGGTACCCCCTCAATCGTACGCCGAGCATCGTAGAATGAAGATCTATCCAGGGAGAAGATTTTATCGTGAATAGTGTAGTGTGCAGTGTCGTCAATCACCGGAGAGTGATAATTTCATCGTGAATTGTGTAGTGTACAGTGTTGAAAATAGAGAAACATTTTCTCTTCTACTGCAATCATTTTCTGTTTGAGCTGAAACGATATTTTAAAATTGTGTCAAACTGTAAAATATTTTAAAGCTCAAACTTCCTCTATCCCATTTAAAGCGAATTTATATGGAATTTAGAGTTGATACGTTATTTTAAGCTTTTGTAAATCTATATACTGTAAAACATTTATCACATTTTATTTTAATATATCAAAACTAAAACTTAATCTCATTTATTTATAGTGACTTTATAGTCAATACATAAACATGGATCTATTTGATATTTTTAACAAAAGTGATGCTCTATGAATGGTAGTGTTAAATGACGTACAAAGAGGTGGAGCGCGTAATGATTCAAAAATAAAAATTATAAGTGAAAAACATAAAATATATAAGAAAATCAATGAGGAAGGTAGACTAATAGAAGTACAAATTAATAATCTTTCAGAAAATGAAAACCCTCTAACTTGGGTTATGAAAGGTATTGAAGAGTTATTAACCCACTTCATGAATGGTATTAATAATGATGATCAAGTGGGGCTCACATTTAGAAATGAGAGCGAACCCCATAGATCATTTTGGTTATCGTTTCGACAGACACAAAATGTTCTTCTGAAACGTTTTACATGCTATGGAAAACGTTGTATAATCCAATGCGTCATTTTTAAATCAAGAACGACTCATGGTTAATTTTCATCATGTGCAGTAAAGGTGAAGGCCGGGTGAAACAGGGTCTATCCGATATTGAAGAATATATCAAATCAAATAAGGGTAAAGTTGTAATTAAAATAGCGACACTCGCGGTCTCGTCCATGCTCTAGTAGAGGCCCATCCTCTAGTAGGGCTGGCAAACAATAAAAATAATAATATAATCAAAGAAATATAATCAAAGAAACATTTTTATGAACACGGAAGTTAATAAGTTGTGTGTAAAAACGGGGATAACTGGCGGTAGAATTGAAGATATTCACCAATTTCAAAGTATGCTAACTGATTATAAAATAACTGTGTATGGGGATTTGTCAGGCCAATTAATTCTATATGAAGGGGTTGGTGGTGGTGGTGAAACCCCTATTAATTTACTATTAATATACAATCATTATAACGTAATTACGAATTTAACAGCAGCATTTTCAACCAGCTATTATTGTAGGAAATGTCATAGGAAATATGAACATACATATAAACGCGATTTTAAATGTCAGGCTGGTTGTTCACAGTGTGGGAGTAAGCTTCCTTGTGTTGATGTGAAATCCTTAATAAAATATAGTAACTGTAATCGATCATTTTATGGTAGTGTGTGTTTCAATAATATTAAGGGTATTGTATGTAAAACTAGAAATAAGTGAAACTTATGTTTAAAGGTGTATACATTAACAAAGGAACGTAACCCTAAACATATTGTGTAAACTGCCATAGTTATTTATGTTTCATGCGAAAAAAAAAGCGTATGATGTAGAAACTATAGTCAGAAAAAAGCTATGGTTGTATTTTACAATATTGAGAGTCGCGAGGATGAAACAGTGGATGGGGTAAATAATGTGTATGGACACGTACCAAACCTATTAATAGCTCCCCATCTGTGTTATAAATGTTTTGCTAGAAATATAAATTTAAGTTGTTCTGTGTGTAGTATAAGAGAACACATCTTCAAGTAAGAAGATTGTGTTTTACAGTTTTTAAATTATCTTGCTGAGAAGCGATCTTCTATCAATAATATTAAATCAACGCCCGAGGTTACGATGCCCATTTTGTTTTAGGAAGTATGATAACTAATAACCGGGGTCCACCGATATTATTATGAGAGGTTGTCAGCTTCTAAGCATTCAGTATAACAATTTCAATTTTATCGATTCACTTAACTTCTTGGCTATGGAATTGGCCTAATTGTACCAAGCGTTTGATCTTCCCTCAAATAAGGGTTATTTTCCGCACTTTTTAACACCACAGGTAATCAGAATTATTCCGGTCCGCTGCCTACCAAGACATTCTATGGGGTAGATAATATGCATCAAGAAGAACGTGATAAGTTTATGGAGTGGTATAAAATTTGAGGGAGTATTGTACGTATAATTTGAAGAAGGAATTAATTAACTACTGTCGGCAAGATGTAAATATATTAAGAATGGCTTGTTTACGTTTTATGCAACAGTTTGGGGTTTAGACAAATTAAATCAACACCTGGAAGCAATTTGTATAGCCAGCGCTTGCAATTTAGTGTTTTGGCATAATTATTTGAGACCGGAAACCACTGGTATTATACCGAGAAAAAGTTATCGATGGAGTGATATCCAGTCGGTTGAAGCGATACAATGGCTTGTGTGGGAAGAAAAGGAAACGGGGGTAAAAATAGAGCACGCGGGTAATGAAAAAGAAAATGTAGCGGGAGGTAATTTTAATGTGGATGGCTATTGGAATGATACGGAGAACGGAAAATAAGGTGTTTGGGAGCATGAAGGCTGTTTCTATTACGGTTGTCGTATGTGTTATCGAACCGGACGGCATAAACCACCCCACAATAATCCTCTCTCTACAATGACTATAAAATATGGAAGTACAGTTGCTTAAGTAAAAATAATAGAAGAATTAGGATATGTTGTGCACACCATGTGGGGGTGTCAATGGAAAACACAAATGAAAAATAATGAAAATATATTGAGGTGGGTTAAAAACCTGCCCACGTGCAGAAGACAATGACTCCGCGTGATGCTTTGTATGGGGTCGGACAAATGCGGTGCAATTACATTATAAAGTGAAAAGTGTTGAGAAATTTAGATATTTTAACGTATGCTCCAGTAATCTTTGTGTAATAATGTGAAATATATCCAGTGGGTCATCCTACACATATTTATATAGGAAAATAATGTACGCCCATCGACCAGATTGAGGTAATAGTAAAATGTACTATTCTTCCTCCAAAAGATTTATATCACCCTGTGTTACCATATCGGCCGGGGTGTAAGTTACTATTCCCTCTGTGCAGGCCATGCGCGGATTCATTAAATCAGGGTAATTGTACACATAATGATAAGGAGCGTGCCATTACCGGTACTTGGGTAGTGGATGAGGTTAGCAAGTCAATTGAAAAAGGATGTAAGTTGGTAGAAATGCATGAGGCATGGCATTTTAAGGTAGAACAATATAATCCTATTAAGAAAGAAGGTGGTCTGTTTACAGAGTATATTAATAAGTTCCTAAAAACAAAAACAGAGGCTAGCGGCCGGCCTGCGTGGTGCACGACCGATGAAAGCAAACAGGAATTTATAAGCAACTATTATAATAAAGAAGGTATTAAGTTGGATTCGGACAAAATATGTGTAAATAATGGTCGTAAGAGTTTAGTTAAATAGTTTTTGGATTAAATTCGGTCAGAAAGAAAACCTATAGTCAAACATCAATAATATCTGACCCGGGGAAATATTTTAATAAGTTAGCCGATCCAATTATTGAAATGCACGAAGATATTCAAATTAACGAGGACACGATAATTTTAAATTGCCAGTATCTCGATAGTGCGAGTGTACCACACACCAATACAAATGTGATAATAGCTACTTATACTACTGCCCGCGCTTATCTGGAGCTCTATAATTATTTGGATAAATTACATAAGTACGTGCTATACTATGATACGGATAGTATAATTTATGTCGAGACTCCAGACGTGCCAAAGTTGGAAACAAGTGATATGCTTGGTGAACTTACTAATGAGTTACAAGCATACGGTGTTGAGGCGTTTATTAGTGAGTTCTGTCCCGGAGGACCAAAGAAATATGAAATTGAAGTATACAACACCGATAATGGGGAAAATTCTTATGTGTGTAAAGTTCGAGGAATAACACCCAATTATGAAAATTCTAAAAAAATCCAAATAATAAAAGAGATGATACGTAACAACGCTCCACCTGTTCATGTGTTTAGCGAAAGAAAGGTTGCTCGCATGAAAGATCATAATATAAATTCTAGACCGGAAAAGAAAATTTATCAGTTGGTGCACATGAAAAGAAAAAGTTGCGATGGTAATTATGAAACGGTTCCATACGGTTTTGAAAGACAACGAATAGATTAAATAAGTTATTATGGTATTGTGTCTATTTTTCCATGTATAGAGAAGAAATAATGGATAATTCAAATTTTAAATCATTATTATTATATTAATGAAATTAAAATATGTGTCGGTCTTCAATATGATGTTAATACGGGGACGTTTTATGTAGTTATTAGTTTACATAATTACTACGATCCTATACGCTTTTCTCTCAAAGAATGGTATATTTTATATCATAGTTTCTATATATTGACCGTTTTTTAACTCGATTACAACAACTTCACTGCCCACAAAATGTTCTCTTGGAGCTAATTATGAGCTATCATTATCTAATAATTTTACGAATATTCGCCAGTGTATTATCCGTTCATCAGATGATGACAATAACGGCCAGGTAAGTTTTAGTCTTGATACGTGGAGAAAACCTCGTCTCTACATGCCATGTATTCAACAGGCAATAATACATGTTCACAGCTATGTAAAGACGTAACAAAATATGCTCAAAAGTGTTTAGAACAGAATAATACTAGTCCAGAATGTTCTAATTTGTCTAAACAAATTGTACTGGAAGTATTGGCATTATTAAATCGTAATAATAACAATGTATTATTATATTACCAATTTATTTTAGAATATCTTAAAATACGGAGTTTCAACATCAATTACATGTATTTTCGACGGCCCGACAGGATGTGGAAAGACGTACTTTGTAAAAACATTTCTACAGCATTATGCTGAAAAATAAAAAAAAAAGTATACATGGTGTTATGGCGAATGACTCTCTCCTCATTTTGTAAATTTAAATAAGGATTGCCTCAGGGTGATGAATTTTCAGCGGAAGAAGCCCCGGCACCTTATAATTATAGATGATTTAATGGGTGAATGTAATACCCGTCTTGTAGATATTTTCACGAAAGGTAGTCATAGGAATTTAAATTACTTTTATTACTCACAATATATTCCATCAGGCTAGAGGTATGCGTGATATTTCATTAAATTGTCAATATACAGTATGTTTTACAAATCTTAGAGACCAGTCTCAAATTTATTACCTGGCACATCAATTGTATCCAGGTAACGCAAAGTTTATTCCGCAAGTCTATCAAGATGCAACCCCAAATGTTCACTGTTACCTACTCTTTGAATTAAAACAGAATACTCCGAATGAGCAGCGTGTTCAAACAAATGTTTTCCCCTCGGATTCATTCAATTATGTTTATGTGCCTGTAAAATAATACTAACTTTAATATTTTATACATTTTAACAAATATTTTTCACTATAATAAACGCAAAAAATGATTAATAAGCAGAATACACACTTACTAAGACTTTTAGCAAAGACAAAGCCTAAAGCACGCAAGGTAATATTGCAAATTGCAGATTCCGAATTAATCCGTTCTATTTGTAATGTTCCTATAACGTATTGCAGGGATGTTCCGTTAAATAAAATAGACAAAAATAAATTGCGGAAATATAAAAATCAGCAATCAGCTTAGATATTTGGTAGAGGAAGGATAGACGCTGAAACAAAAGAAGAAAACGTATAATTATACAAAAAGGTGGTTATCTCACTGCATTTCTTGCATCCATTCTAGGACGTTTACTATCTGGTCTGTTTAAATAATGCTGCATGCGAAAAAAAAAACTTAGTTTAATTTTCCCCGAGAAATTACATTATTATCGAACTATATCTAATCTCGATGGCGAGATGAAAGAAATTTTAAATAATAGGAGTATGAGTGTAGAAGAAAAATGGGTACAATGTAGAGAGGTCTTGCAAAAATATTTACACATTGTTCAAAAACCAATAGCAACAACAACAACTACTGATGCTGCTACTACTACTAATACTACTAAGAAACGGGGTGGTGCAGATGAGCAGGGGGAGGAGAATGAGGATGAGGATGAGATAATATCTACCCCTCCCGAAATTTGCATGCGTAAAGCAAGACCTTTATTACGTAAATTAAAACAAATTCCCGACATTCAATGGGATTCGAATTGTAATACTAATATTAATGGTAAATCAATTCCTGGTGCTAATATAGTTGATTTAATGTTTGATTTTGTTAGGTGTCGTAAGGAAAATACTCCACCCACCGGTTGGGAACCATTTGTCATACTATTAGCAAAATCCAATATACCATTGGAGTATATTGGTAACCCTCAACAAATAGAGTACATTCGAAAGCTGGCAGCTGCTGCTTGCCAAAAAGCAGAGGAGAAGGAAGAGAAGCCAGAGCCATTACGCAAACGTAAAAAGTTGTCAATTGGCGCAACTATAAACTATGAAGAAGTTAGCTAATATTTACTATAACCCTTCACACCCTGCCTCGTTTTCAACAGCTTAAGCATTATGGAAAGCTATAAAGAATTTAATATCTTTACACAGGGTGGAACAGTCGTTAAAAGAACAACCGACATTTAGACTGCATAAACCAGCACGTAAACGGTTTCAACGGAATCCTTATCTTGTGTTTAATATTGACGATCAATGGCAGCTGATTTAAAGGATATTCAAAGTCTACAAAAATATAATGATGGGTATAGGTATATTTTAACAGTGATTTATATATTTAGGCCCAATGCATGGGCAGTACCTGTTCGTAGTAAAACCGGTGAAAATATTATAAAGGCATTCGAGAAATATTTACATCTACCCCCAGGCGTAAACCTCTGCTGCTACAAACAGATAAAGGTATAGAGTTTATTAACAAATCATTCCAGGCGTACTTAAAAAGCAACATATTCATTTTTTCACAACCGAAAACCCAAATATTAAATCAAGCCTCGTAGAACGTTTTAATCGCAGCCTGAAGCAAAGAAGGTGGAAATATTTTACAGCGAGGAAGATTTACCGCTACCCCCGACGCCCCCGACTAATTCAGGGCTATAATTTTAGGTCACACTCAGCACACAAATTACCACGATCTCTAGTGAATTACTCTATTTCCATTAATAAAACAAGGTGCAAAAACTGTTGGTAAAGAATTGTTTCGTGGGGGAACTAATGTAGCCGAAGACGTACTAAATAGTAATAAACCCGTTGAAGAAGCATTAAAAGTGCACTGCCAGGAAGCAAACAGTAATTTTAAGAGAAAGCACAAAATAAAATAAATCAAGTGTTGGCGGGAGAAGGAAAACGTAAAAGTAAGCAAACAAGTGGTGGTGTAAATAAAAAGAGGATGAAGAGAGATATTTTTAATTAATTCATTATGGAGCAGCGTACTAGTTTTTACCTCAAATAGGTAAGAAAAATTCAACGGCATCAATTTCAACGGTGGGGGAGCGGTACAGGGAAATGGGTTATTGACATTCGTAATAATAATCGTTTCGCAATAAAATAAACAACACTAGACTATAAAGCAATAATTGACTTTGTGTTTCTATTGTCTCTAATAAGTTGTTTCAGAATTTTACTGTATGAATTGTTTTTGCTAAGCACAAACATACAAACTAAGTCATTTAAACACCTGTAAATATCACCTTTTCCTTATTCTTGTTGGCTGCTGCCTTAAGAGGACCCAGATTTATCTTAAACTTAATTTTTAAATCTAGCTTCATATTATGTAACTCATGTTCCAACCAACCAACAATTAGAAACATACAAATCAGATATGGCTGCAACTTTTAACACATACCGAGTCTTACCTCTATATTCTGACAACTGAATAGCTTCTATTAATAATTCTTGTCCTTCCTGTAAATTTTCTAATCTTTGGCAGTGACTCTAACATCTATCTGTATTTTCGCATTAATATAGTGTCGATTTCCTCTAAACTGGCCTGTTTTCAATTAGACTCTTCCTTATTCTTAAAATCTCTATCATTCGAAATAACACTTCTAATAAAAGTAATGGGGTATGCATTAAAATATTTTACACCGCCTGTTACCAAGAAAGCAAAACTAATATGGTTTGGGAAATAAGCAATTCTAAGTCCATTATGCTGTAGGAAACAAAATCCTATTTTATTTTAAAAATCTACAATAGAATATAAGTGTAGAAACATATTCGTATACCCACCTTTTACATAACAAACAAGATTATCTTCCAATTCATCATTCTTATCTACTAATGCACCCACATATTTAAAAGTCTTCACCTCTTTTAACAGTAAAAGCAAACACAGAATAAGAACAATTTGTATCTAATTCGCTCCAAAATTTAAAAAATAGGACTTTCAGTTCTCCTTGCTGTTGCTCCATCTTAATAATATCCAGTAATTCTCTATATATCTTCTTTCTTTCTTCTTCCCATTTCTTATTTAAATTTCGATATGCTACATGCATTTGTTGTATTATTAACTCTTCTAGTTTTTTAAATCGCTTCTTAATGGACTGCAAATAAACCTTACTAGGTGGAGATATTTCTCTTACAGCAAATGGATTTAAACAATTGGTAATATTAATCCTCTTTCGAAACACCTCTGGAAGAACATTACTTGTGTCCACTAAATCAAGAGTTGTAAGATTACTGTCTTTGGAGATTGTAAAAAAGAGAGAATTAGCCTTGGTAAAATATTTTTTTCACTCTTTTAAATAACACTCTTGATGTATAGATATTTGATTATCCTCCTCGCACTATCTTACAACAACATAATTAACATGTAATATATTTAAACTAAAAGCAGAAAGTACAAACATTATTAACTTTTCTCCATCTTCTCCCTTATCGGGCAACTTTACTTGGAAACCTGTTAACTTCTTCGTGTGTAAATTCCCTCAATAAGCATAACTTAAAAGCTGTTGTGTATTATTAACTACCAAACAGCTGCGTTGTAAACTGTCCGTTAATTTTGCCCACTATTCGTTAATCTTAGAAATCGGAACTTTATAAAACCGAGCGTTTGTAAAGTATCCTTTAATGTGTAAAATTAAATCTAAGCAACCTTGTATCGGATCCCACTTTTCAGTATTGTAACATTGCTCATCGAAATAGTTAAGGATAGTAGATTCTAATCTCTAATCTTGTGCTAAACTACTTTCGAATATTTATTTTAATCTTAGGGACAATTAATGTGATCTATTAAATGGTTTCCTAGATTTTTACATGTGTCCGGAGATGTTAGTTGGCAAACAAATTTGTTATAAATCTTAGTAGACAAACCAGTTGTATTCCATCTAAGACAATCTATACCTACAGAATTATCGTTATTGAAAATTGTGTTAATGTTCTTTTCAAAACTTATTATAGGAGAACCTTCCATTCTAAAATTGAAATTACCTTCAAGATATTGTTGCATATCCCTCTTAATAAATATACCAGCAAAATCTTGTGTAATGTCGAAGTCTAGAAGAAAGTAATATTGGGTCTGTAGTTGTTCTAAAATATGTGGCAAACGCTCTAGTAATTTTTCTATTGGTACATCTGCCAATTTTGCCTTACATGGAATAAAACTTGACTCCTTGTTATCTGCTAGGTACGAGGAAAACGTGCCATATTCAAGAAAGTTAGGTCAAGTGCTGCCCCTACTACTTATATATATATTGCAATATAAAATATAATCTCCAATTTTATTTATAATATCAAGGCTCTGAAACTTCCTTCAATTCTTTTATTTTTCTGTAACCATTAGATAACTTTTATGTGCGTAGTAAAGTACAGGGCATCGTAATTATATATTAGTATTTTTATCCCGTTTATATATTGAAACATTTTTCATACTAATCAAAATGAAGTTTCAAATATTTTGTCAAATTCCTGGAAGCATTTGCTACTATTTACTAATGTTATTGAATTTTATTATATGCATTTTCCTGGTAAAGAATATATAAGAAGTTATTACTTAGTACTTTACAATATGCAATGTGTTCTTTAAATTATTGTTTTAATATTTAAGAAGAGGAAGAGAATCCTAATTGAATGAAAGTAACACAATAAATTTTCATTCGTAATAAGATTCATTTTGAAGACAGTCTAAACGATATATTTTTTTTCTAATATCACGTTACTTATTTTGTTTAAAACACTGCCTATACATCTCTCACATCCCATAAGGTTTACTAAGACAATTTATAGAACAATTGAAGTATCTATTTCTAATTTAATATTCCGTATATTTAGAAACTAAAGTATCGGGTTGGTTATACTCACCGAAGAAGTCCGACCAGCCGTAAGGATCAATTTGTCTTTCGTTTGCCTTGAAACTCTTGCCCTTGATAAAAATTGTAATCATATAAGGGGCGCTTTCCCTTTAAAGAGATAATCAAAGAAGAGATCAATATTTAGCTTTCACCACATTAAAAAATCACTGTTTTGTTTTCTAAGTCTGGTAAGGGTTTACAAATATAAACTAAATTGCTTCATTATGTCATAAGCAGTAACACAAGCTTCGATCTGTGCAACTATTCTTATGAAGGTATCTCATTCCATCGATATTGACGTGCATATCTTGGCACATTAGCCAATTAGCTGTATGACAAGGCTCACACATATCCTTTCAAACATTCCAGCACTCTATGATGATGCAAAATATAACTTTAAAAATCTTATAAAACAATATGTCATGTTGAATATAGAAATAGCAGTTTCAGTCGTACGTCAGAGGTCATAAATTATTGTGTAGATATCTACACATAATTTAATATAGTTTCAAAAGAGATACGGTTTTATGTTTTAACAGATATGTTTTTACCAACAAAATGAGCCATTATAATTTTAGAACTGAAGGATTATTAGAAAAAGAGCAAAAGTGTCCTTAAAGTTAAGAGTAAATTCCTGTCAGTTATTTTATTCTAGCTAATAAGTCCACCAATCTTACAATAAATTAACAGAAATACTGTCCAATTCAAGATAATTTATTTTTATGACTTAGAAGTGTTCCTACATATTCTCAAGTTATATGTTTGATGATGAACATAATAATTATCCTGGTACGTAATTGACCATCCTACTTATGATGGATAGAAATTCAAGAGAGGTTAAGAAAAATAACATTTTTGCGTAACAATGTTTAAAGAATTTTTGCATGTCAAATGCTTGCAAAAGTCTATGAGTAACAACCAATGGAATTGACCTTTAGCCGAAACAGCTATTTTGTTTAAAAAAAGGAAATTATGCAAGGAATATGGGTCTAATGCAGTCACTTTTGCTGGTGAAGCAGTGACATTTTGTTTTATTAAATACAAAATTTTATTTAAGCAAATCTTCGGAAACACGCAGTTAGTTCCCTAAGCGAATATAATGGTTTAAGTAAAACGTAACCTACATCTACTGAATTGCATATTTTTTAGTTCAACAAGATATTTACGAAATAATACCTACGTTAAATTATGTCAGTAGTTGTATAATGAATAGTAAAATTAACTAAACCAAATTTTGCAAAGTGACGAGTCTTGCCAGAAAACCAGACTGGTAACCCAGTCGGCACTATACGTGCAGCAGTGAAAGGCATTGAGTGGAGGGCTACCTTGAGACTAGTGAAATAAACCAGTAGGACGGTCAATTGCGTTTAGTCTGTGAGCAGCGATTAAGGTTAGAAATGTGGAATCTCGTTGAAGGAAAATGGCAAATTTGAAATTTGAGCAGCACTTTAATTTGACATTCCTCGTAACGCTTCAGGAATCATTGAGAGAATGTGTGGTGCTGATGCAAAATTTGTTTGGTGTTAATGCGATCTAGCGTAAGTGTGTGTGTGAGTGACACACACAATGTTTCACCTCAAATCGCGAGGAAACAGCAGCGAGAAATGTATCAACAGTTAATAGCACAGTTAATAAAGATCCAAGTGTTCGCATTATTTTAATATCAGCGGTGAACATTTGGTAAATAGCCGGCACAATAAATTCGGCAAGACCGTTAGAACACACAAAATGTATGCGCACGAATGATAGTGAAAAGCCTCACACAAAAGCAGTAGGACTTTCGAAAGCAGAAATGGACATGAAAAAATTGATACTGGTGAGTGTAATTGTTTTTCAGCTCGATCCAGAAACAGAAAGCATTTACTGTGGGAAGCTCAGTCATCACAGAGAATGAGAAAGCGAAGGAGAAGCATATGCTTATTGTATTCTTTGATATAAATAGGTCACTCCTGATTGAATGGATCCTATAAGATCAGTTTGTAAATAAGCTGTATTATCAGCAGATGGTGGCAAAACTGAGAGAAGGCGTGAGGGAGAGTATATTTAATTGTGGAAGAAAAACGAATGGCTTTTTCATTCACGACAATGCTCTTCTGTACACTCCGCTGACATTTAAGCAGTTTCCGAACGATGAATTATAATTGTGTCCGAATATGTTCCGTTTCGCCAGGGTTTGAATTGTAATTTTTTATAAGAGAAAATCTGCATTGGAGGAAAATCATTTCCAGATTGTGGAAAAGCTGAAATAGAAAAAGGTAAGGTTGCTTATGTAGATGAAACCTGAAGGCAATAGAAACATCGTTCGCAAACATGTATATATTGGGGAGGAGAGTATCCTAAAGGAGATCACCTAAATTTGTAAGTTTGTTTCAATAAACCACACATTTTAGATAGATTTTATAACATCAAATCAGT